>JAKCPI010017045.1:0-10434 GCA_023213315.1 Euborellia annulipes
AACAATCACTTAACCCTATTGTAAGCAGCAAAATGCTAATCAGGCCTTGTGGGATTCATTATAATTAATATAATATATAATTCATTGAATATTAACATCTTATTCAAGTATATAGACTTAAAATATTATATTAACAATAAAAAAACAAAGATATGAATTTGACATTTCATTCATATCTGAACTTAAATGAATAACAAAATATATAATTAATATTTTTTTTTTTTAATTTACTCACCAAGAAAATAAAATTGATTGAAGATGAAATCCTTAATAAATTCCTTATGTGATCTTGAGAATTTATTTGTAAATTTGCACAAGAAAAAATTTGACGTTTTCAGCCGGTGAGGTTCAAGTCAGCTGACAGACGCTGGTTCTCGAGGCGTCCTCAAGAGTGCGCCAATGACGCTAGCAGTTGTGCAGCGCTGAAAATTCAATTAATTTAAAAATTAATAGAAAAAAAAAAAACAGGAAAATATTTTGATTGATGTTGAAGCTTTAGGGCTTATCAGTCAGTTGTTTTCCTCTAGTTAGTAAATAGAAAGGTCGAAGATTCAAAAGGTAATTTTTTTTTAAGCTTAATGAGTGATGCCGAGAGAATTATACACCGAAAACTCTTCAAACTACGCTGACTTTTCGGCAAGGGTGTAGGAAGGGAAAACAAAAATTTTTATTTAACCAGCGTAGTTTGAGGAGTTTTTGGTTTGGTAATTTTTTTTTTTTTTATAATATTCGGCATTTTCAGTTTCAATTCCAGTACTCTTTACTATATTCGTAAATTATTATAACTATAGCGTTTCGATTACCAAAAGTAAGAGAAAATTGTGTGCCGTGCGGTCAATCACACCAGATTTTATAATATACTTATGGGACAAGGGCGGATACAAGGGGGGAAGGTAAAGGGGATAATTACCCCCACCCCCCGAGATTTGAAAAAAATGCTTTTTTTCGAAAAAAAAAAAATATTTTTAATGTAAAAATTTAAAAATTAATACTTAAAAATTTGATTTGTATTTATATTCTGGCAAACAAGTAAAGAATGCGCTTTTAAATTACCGAAATTAAGATAAAATTGTGTGCGTGCAACCACTCGTACCAGATTAAATGTAGGTTTTAAATTTATATAATTCAATCCTATTTGAATCCATAAATTTTGGATTTTGATAGGGCAGGTTCAGCCAAATAAAAAGCCTTTATATGCTTCTCGACTCCGGAGACGTTTCGAGATATTTTTAATGTCTCATCATCAGTCCGTCTACAAAATGTACATATAAATAAGTGATTATTTTTCGATATACAGTAAAAAGTATAAAATTCATTGTAATAAAATAAAAACACACTTACATCGAAAATTAGCATAAAGGTAGTCGTTAATATACAGCATATGTACATATAAATTTTATATAATGAATACGCCTCGAAGCGTTCATGAGAGGAAATATTCTCAATAGTTAAAATTCATTGCTCTCATGCATTTATATATGATTTTTTAAAAAGTTTATTTCCAGAGCATCGAAAAGTTAATCCCGGTCAAAGTATTAATACAGGCAAAAAATAGAACAAATTATTTTCTTCATTTCTTTACTCAAATATAAAATATCTAAATTTGACATTTCGGTTTTTATTTTTTGACCAAACCAAATGGCTCAAGCCCACAATTCACCATATAAAATTGATAGATAAATTAATTAGTTGTTTATTTATTTTTATTTTTATTTTTAGCGCATGCCTGCCCCCGAGAAGAGAACCGCACCGGAGCACCACAATAAAGTCCCCACTTGATAGCTTTAGCCTTAAATATATGGTGTAAAGTGATATTAATTTTAATGACCGAAAAGGTGAAACGTAAATTAAATTTATTATTTTAATTAGCAATGGAAAAGAATATTATGGTTTTTAATTTGGCATCCCTGCTAAGTGTTTTTTTATGCACATCATTTATCATCAGTCATTTATATTTTTCTTGATGTTTCAAATAATCTTACTTTAACCAAATTGAATTATTTAATTGTATTAAAATGAATGACAGAATGAACGACGAGAGCTACGATGCATTTGATTCCGAAATACAAGAGTTGCCTTCACATTTCTTTAATAAAAAATGTAATAAAATTTTAATGGAAACGGATAATGAAGATTGCATCCTTTTTCAACAACTCGATTTATTTGCATTAGGATTCCCAATTATGGAAGAAATTCGACGCCAGGGGAAATTATGTGATGTCACATTAAAGGTGTGCTTATATTTTTTTATATATTCATATATAAGTTCATGATTGACTTTAAAAATTAAAAAAAAACAAACAATTCTCTCTATATATATCAACAAATATATATAGAGATAAGAAAGTAAAAATATATATATACTCCCCCCCTGTTAAGATAGTTTTTTGACTCTGCTTTTCAAGAAAATTTGCAAAATATGACAATAAACAATAATAAATCAATCATTGGCATTTAATGTCAGAAGACTTCATTTACAATAATATTCTAAAAAACGAGTACCAAAGCTATGACTTTTCTGTTTCATACATTCAAAATCTTTATTACCTATCATTTGTTAATAATATATTCATTTATTTTCTTAAGGGTCCTGTAAACGTTCAAAAATATTTGCCAAATTTTACTTATTTATCAAAAAAGGAAAAGACGTTGGTCAAGACTCAAGAGAATGGTTGAAATTAAGATGTATATCATGAAAATTTGTTAAAAGAAATGTTGTCTCTTGGCGTGCAAGACGTCGAATGAGGTTTTGTTTGACAAACATGCACATACAGTGACGGGACAATATTAAGTCCCACCCATGCGTTTTCTACGTGTGATTATTTCATGGTTTTTAAAAAAAAAGATATTATATATTTTTTAATGGAAACTTTCATGTTTCAAACCTAGAAAATTTCCAATAAATATTTTCATCTTCTTTTTTAAAAACAATGAAATAATCACATGGGTGGGACTTAATATTGTCCCTCACTATACATACAAACGTAGGTGTTAGTCAAATCATCAATCCAGATTTCTGTCAAACACATCAAAGTTTGAGAAACACGCGAAATTCGTCAAATTATCTGATCGTTAACAGGATCCTTTAGCATTTATCCTAACAAAAATTAAAATTCTGACAGATTTTTAGTGAGAAGAGTCCTTGTGCCGGACACTTTTAAGAGGGATGATCACACAGATAGTATATAGGCATTTCACTGTGCTCGTCGACGTTTTGAGTGCACTTCCTCAGGACAGAGCAGCTGTCAATTATAACAATTAGGTGTCATTTGTTGGTTGTGTTGTGTTATCTTAACATTTGGATTGCTTTAACAACATCTTGTATTGAATCTAAGCATACCTTATAATTAATTATTCATTGTGATTCTAAATGTTAAAATACCTCAACTAATGATATCTAATTGTTATAATTGACACCTTAGGAAGAGGATGATTAGCACTCGAAACGTCGAAGAGCACAGTGAAATAAAATAGCGTTTTATTTCTCGTCCTGGCTGCATCAATAATATATACAATCTCCAGCCAAAGAAAATGTATATTCACGAGTTCGTTCATTCACTCCCTTTCTGTTTAATCAGCCAACATCTCCACAAAGATGGAATTTATTAAAAACATCTTTGATTATTTAGCTAAAGTTTGGACAACTCCAGTATCCACTGTCCCAATAAGAAATTCTTAACAGTTTAAATATTTATTAGAAGATTGTTTTTCCCTTATTTATAAACATTTTATATATATAAATTTAATTTGAATTTAAATTTTTCAGGTTGAAGAACAATCGTTCAGTGCTCATCGTATTGTTTTAGCAGCTACAATTCCTTATTTCCATGCAATGTTTACTAATGATATGGCAGAAAGCAAACAACGTGATATAGCAATCCAAGGAATTGAATCTTTGTAAGTTTAAAATTAAACGAGAGAAGTTAAGCCCTGCAGATAGATCCTTAATAAGTTTATTGTCCTAACTACATTAGATAAAAAATACACTTAAATTACGAAAGGAAATATATATATATATATAATGGACCGTGTTACGCAATTGTGTGTCAAACGCCAGTTACCGAGATTTAAGAAAATTAACATTAAAGTTTTTAGAGGAAAAATATAGAGGAAAATTCTGACAAGGTAGACAAGTTGGTTTTATCTTAAAAATATGTTCAATGAACAAAACACAAATTAAGCGCTGATTGAATTTATTCAATTTCGAATTATATCATCATCAGAGCAACTAAAACAATTAAATACATTATACAAATATAATATAAAAATAAAGTACCAAAAACTTACTTGTATCAAAACATCATACAAAGAAACTTTGACCAATATATAAAATTTTTAAAAATTTAAAAAATATATTTAAATGTTAAATATCTATTGATGTTTCATGTTTATTTAAAAAATTTTTATAAAAATTCTATAAATAAATGTCATGACATAAAAAATATTTAGATAAATGTATAATGTAAATAACAGTATTATTTGCCATTTATATTACAATTTCTTAATGATGTCAGTATAACTGATTGAAGCAATTTTACAAATAAATTAATTAATAATCAATACCCTAAGAAATTTATAGAAAATGTGATTTATATATATTTTCATAAAAGAACTTCTGATCTGAGAAATTTACAAAATGGATGTAATAAAGAAAATATTATTTTCCATGGTTCAATACCTTATGTTGAAGGGCTTACATTTATGATTAAAAAAAATTTTGAAAATGAATAAAATAAACCTGGCTTTTAGAATTGAAAAACCAATTTTACCATTATTTAATAACAAATCAAAAATTGAATTATTCAAAAAATCAGGACTAGTTTACAAAATTCAATGTGTATCGTGCAGAAAGAACGCCAAGACTGCATATTATTTTGGTGAAACTGGACGACAACTTGGAGTAAGAATACGTGAACATGCAACATCATGTTTCAAGTTATCTCCAGTCAGTGCCTTATCTCAACATTATATTGAAACGAAACATCAATGGGATTTTGATAATCCAAAAATAATGATCAAAGAAGAAGAACCTTTTAAAAGAAAATTTAAAGAATCACTTTTTATAATTAAAAACTTTAATAAGTCTATCAATTTTAAATGTGAAAGCGAACTTGCTTCAATCAGTTATACTGACATCATTAAGAAATTGTAATATAAATGGCAAATAATACTGTTATTTACATTATACATTTATCTAAATATTTTTGATGTCATGACATTTATTTATAGAATTTTTATAAAAATTTTTAAATAAACATGAAACATCAATAGATATTTAACATTTAAATATATTTTTTAAATTTTTAAAAATTTTATATATTGGTCAAAGTTTCTTTGTATGATGTTTTGATACAAGTAAGTTTTTGGTACTTTATTTTTTATATTATATTTGTATAATGTATTTAATTGTTTTAGTTGCTCTGATGATGATATAATTCGAAATTGAATAAATTCAATCAGCGCTTAATTTGTGTTTTGTTCATTGAACATATTTTTAAGATAAAAACCAACTTGTCTACCTTGTCAGAATTTTCCTCTATATTTTTCCTCTAAATATTAAATATCTGACCACATCATACATATTCTTTATAATTAAAGTTTTTGTTTTGATTAGATTATATATCATTTTTTCTGTCAATTGTGCAAGTAAATACGGTAATTATAGCAGATATTCATAAATTATTTATAAAAATTCGACTAATTTAGAGAATAAACAATAAAATATAAAAAATTATTATTGCAAAATTCTCTAACAAGTAAGTCCAATTATATTTATAAAAATGCTTCAAAGTCTCTTGACCCATGATTGCAAATTAATCTATGCACTATTTATATTAATAAAATAATTTTAGGTTTATAATTCAAAAATTAAAACGGTGTTATTATTAAAGTTGTTTTATGGTTATATTTAATTAATACTAGTAGCATAGAAACTTTTTATCAAAATTACATTAATAAATTTTAAATAATGTTTTAAAATTAAATACAAAGTGATAACAAAATTTTCTTCCTGAATTATAACATGGTAACCTTAAATCAAAGTTATAATAATAATGAAATCGACTTAATATTATTTATTTTGCTATCTTTTCGAAATCGCACTGATCCTCATCTTCATTATCAGGAATAATATCAAATACTACGAAACAACGTGTTAGGTATTAATTGTAGCATTCGAAACAATATTCCGTGCTTAACTCAATTGACACACTAATGCGTAACAGGGTCCTATATATATATATTGTATGTTACTGATAGAGTTTGAAATGAGATATGCACTGTTCCAATAAATAATGTTAGGTAAATCTTGTTTAAAAGCTAGAAAGGGACTAACATACATCCCGCAGGATCCGTTATAGCTCTGATGATAAGAAATAAAAAAGTCTGGTGCTTCTGACCACACAGCGCAAAACTTTCTTTTATCTCCGGTATTCAAATGTTATGTCATGTGCTGACACCAGGTTTTTTTTTGTATCGAAATATATTTCGTTTCAGATTGTTAAGTGTAATTAAGGAGAATATGAGAATATACAAAGTCCCGGAGATATTTACATGTGATTATTTCATTGTTTTCATGGTCCAATTCATTCCCTTTAGCGGTGCTTTCTGTACATGTTCACATTCCTCAAATACATGTTTTGCTTTAATCTTTATATCTTTTTCTATTTCAGAGCATTAGAAGCGTTAATAAACTTTGCGTACAGTGGACGTATTATAATCGACACGAATAATGTCCAATCTCTCATGGTTGCCGCATCTTTTCTTCAATTACAAAAAGTCAGAGACGCTTGTGCTGATTTTATAAAGAAAAGGTGATTTTCTTCTTTCTTTAGATTTTTTCAAATTATTTTTTCAAATTTGTTTTTTTTTTTTTTCTTTCAGATTCCATCCGTGCAACGTTTTAGGAATTCGTACCTTTGCGGACCAACTCTCATGCACCCATCTTGTCGAAGAGGCGGATAAATATGTTCAACAATATTTTCATGATGTCTCTCTCTCCGATGAATATTTAAATCTTACTAAAAAATCAATTACTCGATATCGTTCGTCGAGATGAATTACATATCATTTCAGAAGAGCAGGTTCGTTATTACTACTTGGCTAAAAACTTTAGTTTTGGGGGTGCGTAAAAAAATCTCGGCTTTTTTCTCTCTCTATTCTCTTTAGTTGCCTAAAATAGAGGCGGCAAAGCCAATTCGATCCGGATTTCTTTAACAATAACGTAAATATAAAAGAAATTCTTGGCTGGGGTTTTGTATATGATTTAAAATAACATGCAGAGGTCCCGACTTACCCCCTTAGAAAAAATATCTAAAACAACTAGGGAATTTTCTCGGTCAGCACCGTCTAAAAGCATTTATTTATCGAAGGGTGCACATTTATATATTTTTAGGGTGGCTATAGATCTGGAAAACCTTACTAACCTGGAAATATCAGGGAAATTTATCTCGTCTTCTAAAGCCATGTCAAATTAGTTTTTGTTTATTAATCATTAATTTTCTTTAAAAAAAGAACATACATTTTTTTGTTATCAATTTTGCACAAAAAAAAAATGGTTTTACTTAAAGTAAATAAAATTAATTTCAAAAAACGATTTCTTGAGACAAAATTATATATCCTTAAGAATTTTCAATTTTAATGCTTGTATCAAGAAAAATTTTCTCAGTGTCAGAAATCAGTGATTGAGTAAAAAGTGACTCGTCTCGTCATAAGATATTTTTTGGTTCATTATTCAATCATTGATTGAAAAAATAAATTTGTTAATGCTTAAAAGATACACGAAAGTTTTTGGCTGCTCAATTTGTTAAGAAAAAGATCAAAAATCAAAACTTTAGACATCTTAATTACACGAATAAAAATGTTAAATCATGGAAATATAGAAAAATCTTTCTAGAAAACCTGAATTAATTACCCTTGTTCTCAAATTATTTCTCTGTACTCACCCTGTTTTTAAGTGTGATATCCAATAGCTTAAAACTTTTTTTTTCTAAGGGAACCGAACCCGGGTAGGTCCGAGGATTCCTGCAAGTTGTTTTAAATCATATACGAAGCCCCAGTCGAGAATTTTCTCAAGTTGTTTTGATATTTAAGGTCCCGGAAAAAAAACAAACTGAAGCGGCTGCTTTCCACGTTAAAATAAATGCGAAATCAAGGGGCAAGATTTTAAGCGAAGAAGCTCGGGGTTACTTGTCGGGGAAATGATTTATTGGCAAATGCCTAATGCATCCATTCTCAGTGCATTAAATTATACGATTAGTGGAGTGTTTTTTCTAAATTACGAGTATAAAACGACATGAGAAGCCAGAGAGGATAACATTTGGTGAGCAAGTTACTGAGGGAAAAATTATATCTTTTTATATATAGGCATGATACAATTATAACAGACTAAAAAAATGCAACAATTTCCGCAATGGCAATATGTGCCACGTTCTAATACTAAAATAGTAATACTAATTCAGTATTAGAACGTGGACGCCTAGCATGCCACGGGAAATTGTTTGTTTTAGTGTATTACTAATTGTATCAAATATATATATATAAAGATATAATTTTAATCTTAGTAAGTATTATCTTCTCTGGCTTCTCAAGTCTTTATAATTTAGAAAAACACTCCACAATTGTACACCAATGCACTGAGGATGGATTGAGTTAGGCATTCGGAAATATTATTTTAACGTGGAAAACATTCGCTGATTTGTTTCTTCTCAATAACCTTATGAATCGTCCCTGCATATTTAATTTCTTCTATTTTAATATTTGTTGTTGATTAAATAAAATACGGCAACCGTTGTATTTCTTCTATTTTTATAGAAATCTAGATCGAATTTGTTTTGCCGCCTCTATATTAATAAAGGGAATGGAGAGGGAAAACCTATTTTAAAATGATGATTGAGAAAGCCTGGTGTAGATGGATGAACGATGAAAATACTGGAGGAATTCAGGCCAAATTTTATTCCACGACGTTTCTGGGGACATTAATGCCTCCCTTCATCAGGACTAATTTGTTTGTGGAATAAAATTTGGCCTGAAAATACCTCCATTTGTCGTTCTATCTATTCTTCAATTCAACCAAATACAGTTCGAATTACAGTGAAATTGAATCTCTTCTATTCTTCAAAGGCATTAAACGAATATCTATTGAATAGAAAGGTCCTTCGTATGTGGGTCCAACTTGCCTGGACAGGTTTGATACTTCACTTCATACTTGTATGATTGCTGATATAGAAAAAGAAAGTAATTCAATCAGAGGACAGAGATTTATTTTGGCAAACGCAACGAGAGAAAAGTAAAATTTGTTTCGATGAGGAGAGGCAAGAGAGAGAGAGAGATCCCTTAACAAGTGCGAGGAGAGTATATAGCTTGGCTTGGCTGATCAAGATAAATGATTTTATATATAAATGCAAAATATTAATTATAAATTATATTTCAGTTTGCTATTGATCATATTGTAATTAAATTAAACCCAACGAAATAGAAATAGAATGCGAAATACCTTTAGAAGGGAGGAGGGGAAGGTCAGCGAAGAGCCCCGTGCCGGTGCGACGCCGCCATGATGCCCGATGCACTTGGCACAAACAACACAGACGAGGTGTAAATGTCGCGGAGCCCGGGGGCGACTAACGAGCTGGCGTCTTCCAGAGATAGGCAAAGTTATTGACCAATCATAAGACGAGATAATCAGGATATCTGCTAGGCATCGAGTCCGCCAATTTAGAAGGGGTGGGGGGGGTGACATCATTAACCCCCCAAGCGATTATTAAACAAATACCCAAATAGCTTGTGGGGGCGCGCCAGAGCTATTAAAATAAATATTATTAATGTTTTAAATAAAAGGAATAATTTAGATAAGAAAAAATACACTCTCTCTTTAATACGTGATCCTACTTTAATTGTATATGCCATGAATTACTTTGTTAAATATACTCATATGTATATATAAATGTTTGTACTGTACTGCCGTACAATAAAACGTCTGGTGTGACAAGCACAGAACACAACCTTGAATTAGCGAAGGTCGGGGATGGGGGTAGGGGAAACTTTAGGAACCGGGAAGTGAGTCGGATTTTTTCCCATCTCTTTTATTATTTCACCCTTTTTGTTTTTTAGGTGTTTGGTTATAATGCGTTGGGTGAAAAAAGGAACAAAAATGCAGAGCCCAAGACTTACCCGAGCTGTTATCGAACGTGAGGATGCCTCTGCTCACACCACATTATCTCGCAGATCGAGTTGCGTCTGAAGAACTGATCAGAGGATCTCATCAATGCAGGTTGTTGCAGCTTGAAAATACAAAAAAATCCATTATTTTTAAACCATACATTGTGAGGGTCAATGCATTTTCATCTTTTATATGGACCCTGTTATAATAGTGTCAAGCGCCAAAAAAAAATTAAAAAATTGAGTTAAGCACGGAATATTGTTGCTATATTTTTTATG
>JAKCPI010017046.1:0-11471 GCA_023213315.1 Euborellia annulipes
GAGACAACAATCACGCAACAATCACTTAACCCTATTGTAAGCAGCAAAATGCTAATCAGGCCTTGTGGGATTCATTATAATTAATATAATATATAATTCATTGAATATTAATATCTTATTCAAGTATATAGACTTAAAATATTATATTAACAATAAAAAAACAAAGATATGAATTTGACATTTCATTCATATCTGAACTTAAATGAATAACAAAATATATAATTAATATTTTTTTTTTTTTTTAATTTACTCACCAAGAAAATAAAATTGATTGAAGATGAAATCCTTAATAAATTCCTTATGTGATCTTGAGAATTTATTTGTAAATTTGCACAAGAAAAAATTTGACGTTTTCAGCCGGTGAGGTTCAAGCCAGCTGACAGACGCTGGTTCTCGAGGCGTCCTCAAGAGTGCGCCAATGACGCTAGCAGTTGTGCAGCGCTGAAAATTCAATTAATTTAAAAATTAATAGAAAAAAAAAACAGGAAAATATTTTGATTGATGTTGAAGCTTTAGGGCTTATCAGTCAGTTGTTTTCCTCTAGTTAGTAAATAGAAAGGTCGAAGATTCAAAAGGTAATTTTTTTTTAAGCTTAATGAGTGATGCCGAGAGAATTATAACCGAAAACTCTTCAAACTACGCTGACTTTTCGGCAAGGGTGTAGGAAGGGAAAACAAAAATTTTTATTTAACCAGCGTAGTTTGAGGAGTTTTTGGTTTGGTAATTTTTTTTTTTTTATAATATTCGGCATTTTCAGTTTCAATTCCAGTACTCTTTACTATATTCGTAAATTATTATAACTATAGCGTTTCGATTACCAAAAGTAAGAGAAAATTGTGTGCCATGCGGTCAATCACACCAGATTTTATAATATACTTATGGGACAAGGGCGGATACAAGGGGGGAAGGTAAAGGGGATAATTACCCCCACCCCCCGAGATTTGAAAAAAATGCTTTTTTTCGAAAAAATAAGTTATTTTTAATGTAAAAATTTAAAAATTAATATTTGATTTGTATTTATATTCTGGCAAACAAGTACAGAATGCGCCTTTAGATTACCTTTAGATTATATAGAAAAAATTGTGTGCGTGCAACCAGTCACACCTGATCCCCCCCCCCCCCCGAGCAACACCTCTGGATCCGCTCTTGTTATGGGATCCAGGGCCGGATCTAGGGGGGGGGCAGTGGGTGCGTAGTGCCCCGGGCGGCAATTAAAGTAAGATTTACTTAAAAAAAAGGTAAAATGATATGAATTTTGTAAAGAAAATTTTAAGGAGTGGGCGGCAAATTAAATTTTGCCCCCCCTAAAAATCTCCTAGTTCCGGCCCTGATGGGATCATAAATATAGGTTTTAAATTTATATAATTCAATTCTATTTGAATCCATAAAAATTAGGAGAAAATATAGAAATTTTTTTAGATGTAAATAGGCATTAAAAATAAAATAAGAATAATAAATTAAAAAATCTCACCTAATATTGTTTAAAATATAAAATTAACTAGACTTGTAAAAAACGAATAAAAATAAATCTAATAATAGAAAACAAATATAAATCTCTGAAGATGAACAAATCGAACGACAATCAGCCAACAACACATGAATGGCCGAGAAAGAGATAAAGTAGAGCGCTACTTTTGCGCCGAGAAAGGAGACCGAAAACACCATAGTTACTCTTATCCCCACACCTTCATATGCAGAGGTTTCTAGAATCATCTCGATCAATTTTGATGAAAAAAAAATTATCTATTTATTCACACTCATGTTAAATTATCTTTTTAATTTGATATTATTTTTTTATTTTGGATACAGATGAGAGATAGTTATAAAATTAAAAAGCATATTCAAAATAATTAATAATAAAATAATTTTCATCCTATATTTAATTCATAAGAGTCAGTCTTTTTACGATTATATAATAAAAGTGAAAAGGATTAAAAAGGAAAATAAATACCTAGGAAAGTGAAGATAAGGTTGGAGGTCGGCGTTTATAAAATGGAAATAATTGTGGAGAAAAGACATTGTGGATCAGTTGTCGAGAGTGCAGAAAGAATTTCTTTTGGGAGCTTCTTCTCCTGTTGTTCACTGACAATGGGACTCATACTGAAGGTGGCGACGCCGGCAACTAGCGTGGAACAAACGAAACAATAGTGTCACGTGACATCAATGCTGCTCTGCTATTGGTCAAATAATACAAGGCATTAATTTAAAAAAAAAATCTGGTGTGACTGGTCACACAGCAAAGAACTTGCTCTTACCTTCGGTAATGAAAATATGTGATCTGTGCTTGTCTCACCAGATTTTTTGTGTCGACATATATTTAGTTTCCGCCGATATATTAGAATACAAGATATAAAATTTATAAGTATGGGAAAATATTTATATTTTGTTACCATGGCAACCATTTCTCCTATCTTCTCTATGAAGAACAAGAGTAAAATGGTCTTCAGAAGATTTCAATGGCAAAATGAGAATATACATTTGAAAGAGCATCTAAAAAATCGTTGGTGCAAATTTTGAGAAAATCGAAAAAACTGAAAAACTACATCAGTAAAGTACAGTGAGCGCCACAATTAATTCCCCACTTGATAGCTTTAGCGTTAAATATATGGTGTAAAGTGAAATAATTTTAATGACCGAAAAGGTGAAACGTAAATTAAATTTATTAATTTAAAAAGCAATGGACAAAGAATATTATGATTTTTAATTTGGCATCCCTGCTAAGTGTTTTTTTTTATGCACATCATTTATCATCAATCATTTATATTTTTCTTGATGTATCAAATAATCTTACTTTAACCAAATTGAATTATTTAATTGTATTAAAATGAATGACAGAATGAACGACGAGAGCTACGATGCATTTGATTCCGAAATACAAGAGTTGCCTTCACATTTCTTTAATAAAAAATGTAATAAAATTTTAATGGAAACGGATAATGAAGATTGCATCCTTTTTCAACAACTCGATTTATTTGCATTAGGATTCCCAATTATGGAAGAAATTCGACGCCAGGGGAAATTATGTGATGTCACATTAAAGGTTTGCTTATATTTTTTTATATATTCATATATAAGTTCATGATTGACTTTAAAAATTAAAAAAACAAACAATTCTCTCTATATATATCAACAAATATATATAGAGATAAGAAAGTAAAAATATATATATACTCCCCCCTGTTAAGATAGTTTTTTGACTCTGCTTTTCAAGAAAATTTGTAAAATATGATAATAAACAATAATAAATCAATCAATTGGCATTTAATGTCAGAAGACTTCATTTACAATAATATTCTAAAAAACGAGTACCAAAGCTATGACTTTTCTGTTTCATACATTCAAAATCTTTATTACCTATCATTTGTTAATAATATATTCATTTATTTTCTTAAGGGTCCTGTAAACGTTCAAAAATATCTGTCAAATTTTACGTATTTATCAAAAATGGAAAAGACGTTGGCCAAGACTCAAGAGAATGGTTGAATGTATCTCATGAAAATTTGTTAAAAGAAATGTTGTCTCTTGGCGTGCAAGACGTCGAATGAGGTTTTGTTTGACAAACATGCACGTACAGTGACGGGACAATATTAAGTCCCACCCATGCGTTTTCTACGTGTGATTATTTCATGGTTTTTTAAAAAAAATATTATATATTTTTTAATGGAAACTTTCATGTTTCAAACCTAGAAAATTTCCAATAAATATTTTCATCTTCTTTTTAAAAACAATGAAATAATCACATGGGTGGGATTTAATATTGTCCCTCACTATACATACAAACGTACGTGTTAGTCAAATCATCAATCCAGATTTCTGTCAAACACATCAAAGTTTAAAAAACACGCTAATTCGTCAAATTATCTGATCGTTATCAGGGTCCTTTAGCATTTATCCTAACAAATATTAAAATTCCGACAGATTTTTATTGAGAAGAGTCCTTGTGCCGGACACTTTTAAGAGGGATGATACACAGAGATAGTATATAGGCATTTCACTGTGCTCGTCGACGTTTTGAGTGCACTTCCTCAGGACAGAGCAGGTGCCAATTATAACAATTAGGTGTCATTTGTTGGTTGTATGGTGTTATTTTAATATTTAGATTGCTTTAACAACATTTTGTATTGAATCTAAGCATACCTTATAATTAATTATACATTGTAATCTAAATGTTAAAATACCTCAACTAATGATATCTAATTGTTATAAATGACACTTGAGGAAGAGGGTGTTTAGCACTCGAAACGTCGACGAGCACAGTGAAATAAAATAGCGTTTTATTTCTCGTCCTGGCTGCATCAATAATATATACAATCTCCAGCCCAAGAAAATGTATATTCACGAGTTCGTTCATTCACTCCCTTTCTGTTTAATCAGCCAACATCTCCACAAAGATGGAATTTATTAAAAACATCTTTGATTATTTAGCTAAAGTTTGTACAACTCCAGTATCCACTGTCCCAATAAGAAATTCTTAACCGTTTAAATATTTATTAGAAGATTGTTTTTCCCTTATTTATAAACATTTTATATATATAAATTTAATTTGAATTTAAATTTTTCAGGTTGAAGAACAATCGTTTAGTGCTCATCGTATTGTTTTAGCAGCTACAATTCCTTATTTCCATGCAATGTTTACTAATGATATGGCAGAAAGCAAACAACGTGATATAGCAATCCAAGGAATTGAATCTTTGTAAGTTTAAAATTAAACAAGAGAAGTTAAGCTCTGCAGATAGATCCTTAATAAGTTTATTGTCCTAACTACATTAGATAAAATACACTTAAATTACGAAGGGAAATATATATATATATATATATATATGGACCCTGTTACGCAATTGTGTGTCAAGCGCCAGTTACCGAGATTTAAGAAAATTAACATTAAAGTTTTTGTTTTGATTAGATTATATATCATTTTTTCTGTCAATTGTGCAAGTAAATACTGTAATTATGGCAGATATTCATAAATTATTTCTAAAAATATGACTAATTTAGAGAATAAACAATAAAGTATAAAAAATTATTATTGCAAAATTCAAGTTCAATTATATTTGCAAAAATGCTTCAAGGTCTCTTGACACATGATTGCAAATTAATCTATGCACGATTTATATTAATAAAATAATTTTATGTTTATCATTCAAAAATTAAAACGGAAATATTATCAAAGTTCTTTTATGGTTATATTTAATACTAGTAGCATAGAAAGTGATAACAAAATTTTCTTATCAATTAATTACATGCAGGGATGGGCGTTAATCAGTTACATGTATTTGAAATACAAGATACCAAATACAATATTAATTGGTATCTTGTAACTCGTTACAGAATTGATAAAGTAATTGCTATCTTGTATTTCGTTACATTTTTTAGTAATTGGTATCTGAAATTCGAGATACCAAATACTTTTTTTTTTTATTTGCCGCCGTATAAAAAGTCTTGCAGAGGGAGCTGAAATTTCTCTAATTTATTTAATATTACTGTATGTAATCGTCGTGTGGGTTCTCTGCTCCGAATCTTACAATTGTTAGTAAAAACCAGTAACGAGAAGTCAATCAATCCGCCAAATTTTCACTCTTCGTTAAAAAACTTTTTTTGCTTTCTTCTTTCAACCAGCAGCTCTCAACGACTAAATCTTTGTTCTTCTGCCCCAGTTGAAAGATTGTTTTCATTTGCGGGTTTATTCATTCTCCATCAAGGTCCAGATTATCCGACAAAACTTTTGAAAACTTGGTTTTTTGAAACCTTTTCATATTTTTATAAATAAATTTTTTTTAGTGTCATGACTAATTTTATTGTTTTCGATTTTCCAAAGGTATTCTCCAATATAAGTTTAGCTGCCACTTTCCTAAATTAAATTTATTTAGGGTTCCAGATAGAGCCTTGCACGGGCCGATTTTTTTTGGCCCAGACCGGTCCGTGTCCGTATTTTTTTTTGACTTCCCGCCCGTACCCGGCCCGTAATTTTTTACCATTCTTCAGGCCCGCCCGGAATTTTTTCAAACCCGCCCATTCCCGCCCGAGATTTAGTGAATGAATGAACGAATGTCTAGTAATTTTTAAATAAAATTTCATTTGCATGCCCGTCCGCCCGAACCCGTTTATTTAGAATTGCTACCCCTCCCGTATCCGCCCGTAATTTTTTCATGGCCTCCAAGCCCGCGGGCCGGGCGGGTAACGGGCCTACGGGCCAACCCGTACCCGTGCAGGGCTCTAGTTCCAGAATTACCCCTCCAAAAAGTATTTTAAAATCAAGGAAAAATTTGTTTGTAATTGGTATTTTCAATGTATTTGAAATACGTAATTGGTATCTTGTATCTCGTTACACAAACCCGTGAATAATTGGTATCTTGTATTTCGTTACAAAAATCTGAAGTAATTGGTATTTTGTATCTCGTTACTCAAAATCGAGTAACTTGCCCATCCCTGATTACATGGAAACAGTAAATCAAAGTTATAATAATGAAATCGACTTAATATTATTTATTTTGTTGCCTTTCGAAAATGTACTGATCCTCATCATTATCAGGAATAATATCAAATTAAGTACTACTAAACAACGTGTTAGTAGTGGCGGATTAATGCAATTTTGTCGGGGGGGGGGGGGGTTATTTATTTAAGGACTTTTGGCATCTATAGCCATTTAGACCCCTTTCCTATTTATTTAAATTGATTGGTAACAAATTTAATTGAAATTAAAGAGCGGAAATCATAATTTCTTTAGATTACTAGTTTTTATAACTTTTTGAATTTCTTCACGGGGGGGGGGGGGGGGTGATCTCCCCCCTTTAATCCGCCCCTGCGTGTTAGGTACATAAATCATTTTTGCAAAATGAAAATTCTGCATTGAAATATTGTAAAAATAATTTTAAGCTTTTACATATATATACAGTATATATTGTATGTTACTGATAAAGTTTGAAATGAGATATTCACTGTTCCAATAAATAATGTTAGGTAAACCTTGTTTAAAAGCTAGAAAGGGACTAACATACATCCCGCAGGATCCGTTATAGCACTGCTGTTAAGAAATAAAAAAGTCTGGTGCGTCTGACCACACAGCGCAAAACTTTATTTTATCTCCGGTATTCAAATGTTATGTCATGTGCTGACACCAGGTTTTTTTTGTATCGAAATATATTTCGTTTCAGATTGTTAAGTGTAATTAGGGAGATATGAGAATATACAAAGTCCCACCCATGAGATCTTTACATGTGATTATTTCATTGTTTTCATGGTCCAATTCATTCCCTTTGATACTCTCTAATAGCGGTGGTTTCTGCACATGTTCATGTTCACATTCCTCAAATACATGTTTTGCTTTAATTTTTTATATATTTTTCTATTTCAGAGCATTAGAAGCGTTAATAAACTTTGCGTACAGTGGACGTATTATAATCGACACGAATAATGTCCAATCTCTCATGGTTGCCGCATCTTTTCTTCAATTACAAAAAGTCAGAGACGCTTGTGCTGATTTTATAAAGAAAAGGTGATTTTCTTCTTTCTTTTGATTTTTTCAAATTATTTTTCAAATTTTTTTTTTTTTTTTTTTTTCAGATTCCATCCGTGCAACGTTTTAGGAATTCGTACCTTTGCGGACCAACTCTCATGCACCCATCTTGTCGAAGAGGCGGATAAATATGTTCAACAATATTTTCATGATGTCTCTCTTTCCGATGAATATTTAAATCTTACTAAAAATCAATTACTCGATATCGTTCGTCGAGATGAATTACATATCATTTCAGAAGAGCAGGTTCGTTATTACTACTTGGCTAAAAACTTTAGTTTTGGGGGTGCGTAAAAAAATCTCGGCTTTTTTCTCTCGCCATTCTATTTATTAACCTAAAATAGAGGCGTCAAAGCCAATTCGATCCGGATTTCTTTAACAATAACGTAAATATAAAAGAAATTCTCTGCTGGGGTTTTGTATATGATTTAAAACAACATGCAGAGGTCCCGACTTACTCCCTTAGAAAAAATATCTAAAACAACTAGGGAATTTTCTCGGTCAGCACCGTCTAAAAGCATTTATTTATCGAAGGGTGCACATTTATATATTTGTAGGGTGGCTATAGATCTGGAAAACCTTAAAAACCTGGAAATATCAGGGAAATTTATCTCGTCTTCTAAAGCCATGTCAAATTAATTTTTGTTTATTGTTATTAATCATTAATTTTCTTTAAAAAAGAACATAAATTTTTTTGTTACCCAATTTTTCACAAAAAATGGCTTTACTTGAAGTAAATAAAATTAATTTCAAACGATTTCTTGAGACAAAATTATATATCCTTAAGAATTTTCAATTTTAATGCTTGTATCAAGAAAATTTTCATAAGAAAAGTATTTTTTTTCTCAGTGTCAGATATCAGTGATTGAGTAAAAAGTGACTCGTCTCGTCATCGATATTTTTTGGTTCATTATTCAATCATTGATTGAAAAAATAAATTTGTTAATGCTTAAAAGATACAAGAAAAGTTTTTGGCTGCTCAATTTGCTGAGAAAAAGATCAAAAATCAAAACTTTAGACATCTTAATTACACGAATAAAAATGTTAAATCATGGAATTATAGAAAAATCTTTCTAGAAAACCTGGAATTAATTACCCGAGAAATTTCAAATTATTTCTCTGTACTCACCCTGTTTTTAAGTGATATCCAATAGCTTAAAACTTTTTTTTCTAAGGGAACCGAACCCGGGTAAGTCAGGATTCCTGCAAGTTGTTTTAAATCATATACGAAGCCCCAGTCGAGAATTTTCTCAAGTTGTTTTGATATTTAAGGTCCAGGAAAAAAAAACAAACCAGCGGCTGCTTTCCACGTTAAAATAATTGCGAAATCAAGGCAAGATTTTAAGCGAAGAAGCTCGGGGTTACTTGTCGGGGAAATGATTTATTGGCAAATGCCTAACGCAATCCATCCTCAGTGCATTAAATTATACGATTGTGGAGTGTTTTTTCTAAATTACGAGTATAAAACGACATGAGAAGCCAGAAGAGGATAACATTTGGTGAGCAAGTTACTGAGGGAAAAATTATATCTTTATATATATACTAGACGCAAAGCCCCGCCTTCGGCGGGCTCTTACTAGCCAGGGGGCTGCGCCCCTGGACCCCCTTGCTCGCCTTCATTGAAAATTGTGGATTTCTATAAAACATATACATATATACATACCGGTACATACATGGGTAAATATTTATATTTTGTTACCATGGCAACTATTTCTCCTAATTTTTATTTTTTTCTTATTTTAACGGTTAATTACTCATTAACTTATTGTTATTTGCGAATTAAAACCTGTCCGGGATTCTCACAAACATACACAGAAAATTTCATCATAATTGGTTCAGTCGTTTAGGAGGAGTTCAGTCACATACACACGTACAGAAGAATTTTATATATAAAGATATAATATACGATACAATTAGTAATACACAAAAACAAAAAAGTTCCCCGCAATGGCATGCTAGGCGCGTGCACGTTCTAATACTAAAATCTTTCTATTCTAATAGTAATACTAATACAGTATTAGAACGCGGACGCCTAGCATGCCATTGCGGGGAAATTGTTTGTTTTTGTGTATTACTAATTGTATCATATATATATATAAAGATATAATTTTTCCCTCACCAAGTATTATCCTCTCTGGCTTCTCAAGTCTTTATAATTTAGAAAAAACACTCCACAATTGTACAATTCAATGCACTGAGGATGGGTTGAGTTAGGCATTCCGAAATATTATTTTAACGTGGAAAACATTCGCTGATTTGTCTTTTCTCAATAACCTTATGAATCGTCCCAGCATATTTAATTTCTTCTATTTTAATATTTGTTTAAAATTTTGTTGTTGATTAAATAAAATACGGCAACCGTTGTATTCCTTCTATTTTTATAGAAATATGGATCGAATTTGTTTTGGCTAATGAAGGGAATGGAGAGGGGAAAAAACCCTATTTTAAAATGATTGGGAAAGCCTGGTGTAGATGGATGAACGTGTAATGAAAATGCTGGAGGAATTTTCAGGCCAAATTTTATTCCACGACGTTTCGGGGGACACAACGCCTCCCTTCATCAGGACTAATTTGTTTGTGGAATAAAATTTGGCCTGAAAATTCCTCCAGCATTTTCATCTATTCTTCAATTCAATTTTCAATTCAAAATTACATTTGAAATTGAATCTCTTCTATTCTTCAAAGGCATTAAACGAATATCTATTGAATAGAAAGGCCCTTCGTATGTGGGCCCAACTTGCCTGGACAGGTTTGATACTTCACTCTATACATGTATGATTGATATAGAAAAAGAAAGTAATTCAATCAGAGGAGCAGAGATTTATTTTGGCAAACGCAACGAGAGAAAAGTAAAATTTGTTTCGATGAGGGAGAGGCAAGAGAGAGAGAGAGATCCCTAACAAGTGCGAGGAGAGTATCTAGCTTAGCTTGGCTGATCAAGATAATGATTTTATATATAAATGCAAAATATTAATTATAAATTATATTTCAGTTTGCTTATTGATCATATTGTAATTAAATTAAATCAACGAAATAGAAATAGAATGCGAAATACCTCTAAAATGGAAGAGGGAAGGTCAGCGAAGAGCCCCGTGCCGAGAGGACGCCGCCATGATGCCCGATGCACTTGGCACAAACAACACAGACGAGGTGTAAATGTCGCGGAGCCCGGGGGCGACTAACGAGCTGGCGTCTTCCAGAGATAGGCAAAGCTATTGACCAATCATAAGACGAGACAATAAGGATCTGCTAGGCATCGAGTCCGCCAATTTGGGAAGGGGTGGGGGTGATGACGTATTAACCCCCAAGCGATTATTAAACAAATACCCAAATAGCATGTGGGGGGGCGCGCCAGAACTATTAAAATAATATGAAATATTATTAATGTTTTAAATAAAAGGAATAATTTAGATAGGAAAAAATACACTCTATCTTTAATACGTGTTCGCATTTTAATTGTATATACCATGAATTACTTTCTCTTTGTTAAATATAATTATGTACTGTACTGCCGACACAAAACGTCTGGTGTGACAAGCACAGAACACAACCTTGAATTAGCGAAGGTCGGGGATGGGGGTAGGGAACCTAGGAACCGGGAAGTGAGTCCGATTTTTTCCCATCTCTTTTATTATTTCTCCCTTTTTTTTTTTAGGTGTTTGAAGCTATAATGCAGTTGGGTTAAAAAGGAACAAAAATGCAGAGCCCAAGACTTACCCGAGCTGTTATCGAACGTGAGGATGCCTCTGCTCACACCACATTATCTCGCAGATCGAGTTGCGTCTGAAGAACTGATCAGAGGATCTCATCAATGCAGGTTGTTGCAGCTTGAAAATACAAAAAAATCCATTATTTTATTTTAAACCATACATTGTGAGGGTCAATATTAAGCAATGCATTCCATCTTTTATATGGACCCTGTTATGCATTAGTGTGTCAAGCGCCAAAAAAAAATTAA
>JAKCPI010017047.1:0-10437 GCA_023213315.1 Euborellia annulipes
ATTATATTAAACGAGCAATGTATGTTTATATGTAAGCATATCAGTTCTCGAAAACGGCTCTAACGATTTTTTTTTTCCAAATTTTAAATATATACTATGTGCGGTCCAAATATGCAAATTCACTAGGTCTCATGTTTGGGAAAATTCGTTTACTAGTACTTTACTGATGTACTTTTTTTTTTTTTTTTTTTTTTTTTTTTTTTTTTTTTTGGTATTTTTTTTTCTAAATTTCTCAGAATTCCCTTTAACGATTTCTTTCAAATTTTAAGTAGTTCCTAGTTCCATCATAGAAAAACAAATTGCGCTAGGTCTCGTCTTCAGAAAACCTCGAGAATTAGTACCTTACTGGTGTACTTTTTTAGTATTTTCCCCTTTTTCTCGAAATTCCCTTTAACGATTTCTTTCAATTTTTAATTATTTTCTTATTTCTTCTATACAAATAAAATTTGGCCTCTCGAGTACTAGTACTTTACTGGTGTACTTTTTTTTTTAGTATTTCCAATTTTCTTGAAATATCCTTTAACGATATCTTTCAATTTTTAAATCGTTCCTAGTTCCGGTATAGAAAACAAATTTCACTAGGTCTCGTCTTCGGAAAACCTCGAGTAGGCCCTACTGGTACTCTACTGGTGTACTTTTTTAGTTTTTTTTCCAATTTTCGTTTTAAAGGTTTTATAATGTTCAAAGCCTAGAGGGGTTGCTTCCTGGTCAACCCCCACTTTCTTTACCCTGGACCCAAAGATTTAGAATATATTCACTAATATTAAATTTTAATTATTTCAAGATAAGGAATTTTACTGTTCGGTTGATGTTCAATGTGAAAATTATAACAAAATAAATCAATATTTCATTTTTTTAGATTTTATTGGCGACTGCATACCGGTTAAGACAGTTTCGGCTCATTGCCATCATCAGGCCTGCAAAGAACCATGAGCAATGAGCCGAAACTGTCTTACCGGTATGCAGTCGCCAATAAAATCTAAAAAAATGAAATATTGATTTATTTTGTTATAATTTTCACATTGAACATCAACCGAACAGTAAAATTCCTTATCTTGAAATAATTAATAAAAACTGTTCCCCTTCTAATTAAATTAAAATTAAATTTTAATTAGTGTGCAATTTTGTAAATTTAATTTTTTATATCAATAATTACTTACAATGTATTTAATTTAATAATGCCCCCGGGTCTGGCGTAGTAGGTAGCGTGCCTACCTCCTATACCAAACATCGCGGGTTCGGACCCAGGCAGTCCGATGATTTTATTTAAGCCATTTGGATACCAGATGGCTTAAATAGAAATGCCTGAACCCCAAATTGATATATTAATTACAACGGTTATCGTCAAAGTCTTATATGGCCTAAGTTGCCGAAAAGACTGTATGAATGTGTGTGTGAGTGTGAGTGTGAATGAGAAAAAAAGTGTGAATGTTTAAAAAAAAAAAAAAAAAAAAAAAAAAATTTAATAATGTCAAAAGGCCAATTAGTAGAAAAATACCTATTATTTAAATTCTATTATTAAAATACTAATTATTAATTAATTTTTTTGAAAATAATAATTTTTAATTGTCTCCAGGCTGACGCATTTCCTGGGCAACTCTCTTATACCTCATGATTAAAGTTTTCTTATGAGGCACTGTCTCCTCTAAGTATCCACTCAGTAATGTCGCTATTCCTCAAAACTCTCCCTGGACTGTTATTTATTATTTTGGTGTTTTTATTAGGAACCGACCGAATATTCGGTTTCGGTTACGGTTTCGGCCAGTTTCGGCCAAAAATCATGGTTTCGGCCAAAAAGTGGCCGAACCTTTCGGCCGGCCGAAACCAGAGTCTGAAAAAAATGGGATGAGACTCGCATGCAAAAAAAAAAAAAGGTCAAATAACTTGCACTTGAGGGAGAAAAAAATTTAGTCTCCCTAAAAAAAAAGGTAAAATGATTTTCACGGGAGGGAAAAAAAAATTCAAAAAAAAAGGTAAAATGAAAAAAAAATTTTTTATAGGAAATACAAGTTACGGTTTCGGCCGAAACTAAGGTTGAGGACGATTATTCGGTTTCGGTTTCGGCTGAAAATCTTGTTTCGGTCGGACCCTAGTTTTTATTGATGTTTCCATTGAGGAGCAAGTTGTCTCGTTATATTTCTTTCAAATTTTAAATATTTCCCTATTTCTTCTGTACAAATCAAATTGCGCCCCTCGAGTATTCGTACTTTACTGATGTACTTTTTTTAGTTTTTTACAATTTTATCAATATAAAAAAAAGACCGAGCTCCAGCTCGGTCACCCAGGAACTATATATAAAGAGAGAATTGGTATTTGGTATTGGATTTATGTCAAAAATTCGATGTCGAGATTTCGACGGATATACACGTTTTGAAGTCTCCTGAATCCAAAAATTTGGTTTTCGCGACATGGTCTGTGTGTTTTCAATTTAAAGCATGAAGGAATTGAGCTGGAAAGTTGAGATTTTATATTTAAATTAGTCACTCCTCTGGAACGTGACACGAAGCTTGAGAACAAAATCGACCAAAGAGTACTAATACTTTACTAATGCACTTTTTCAGATTTTTTTTTTCGATTTTCTCAAAATTCGCTCAAAAGATTTTAATTAAAATTCACAAATAAATTATTTTTTAGATGCTCTTTAAAATGTATATTCTCATTTTGAGAAAAGTAGATTTATAGCTGGATAAAGGTTATTATTGAGAAACTTGATGAAGAAAGAAGAGCAGCTAGTATTTGTTTCATTTATTTAAGGCTCTTTAAGCTAACGTTTCGGTCTCGGTCGAGACCATCTTCAGAACTACAACATAGCAAGAAAAGCGCAAATCCATAGAATTACAATTTCATCTCAATCATGAGAAATGTCACAAAAATATAAATATATATTGATACCTTATGGGCTGTCAAAATGAGACAAATTTTAAAAAACTCAATTATATAATTCATAACAATTAAGTTTTAATTCAATAGAAGTTAAAATTTTGCTGGGACAGATCGTTGAGGATATGGATATGGAGAAAATATACACCAGCGAGTTGCTTTCCACAATTAAAATAATTTATTCTGCAATGCGTAGGCATTCCGAAATATTTGCAGAACAAATTATTTTAATTGTGGAAAGCAACTGGCTGGTGTTATATTTTCTCCATATCCATTATAATTCAATATATTTTTTTATATTTTTGTGATATTTCTCATGATTGAGATGAAATTGTAATTTTATGGATTTGTGCTTTTCTTGCTATGTTGTAGCTCTGAAGATGGTCTCGACCGAGACCGAAACGTTGGCTTAATGGGCCTTAAATAAATGAAACAAATACTAGCTGCTCTTCTTTCTTCATCCTGTTTCTCAATAATATTCTCATTTTGCCCTTGAAATCTTTTGAAGCATACTTTACACTTGTACTTGTACTACTAGGCGGTCCGATTGTCTGTAGGCATATATAACACGATATTTGGAAGTGAAAACCGTATATAGCCTAAGTAAATATGGTATAATATGATGACATTGAGTATCGTGCTCTGCTTAAGCAAAACACAAACACACATAACACATAAAGAGTAAAGACAAACTGGAATGACACGAATCAAAAACACGACCCAATTGTACTTTTTTTTCTCATTCACACTCACACTCACACTGTCTTTTCGGCAACTCAGGCCATATAGACATTTACGATAACCGTTATTGATTTAATATACATATATGGGGTCCAGGCATTCTTATTTAAGCCATTTGGTATCCAATTGTCTTAAATAAAATCATCGGATTGCCTGGGGTCCGAACCCGTGAAGTTTGGTATACGAGGTTAGCACGCTAACCTCTACACCAAGCCCCGAGGGCCTTTTGGGGCCACTTGTACTTCGTAGGAAAGATAGGAGAAATGGTTGCCATGGTAACAAAATATAAATATTTTTTTTGTTTATAAATTTTACATCTTGAATCGGCGAAAACTAAACATATGCCGACACAAAAAAATCTGGTGTGACAGGCACAGAACACAACCACAACTGACCAGAGGTGAGAGAAAGTTGTGCGACCAGTCACACCAGATTTTTTCCTTTAAATAAATATGGATTGCTGACAAAAAAAGGATAGAACTGAACTATTCTAAAACAATAGCCCAGGGGCGTTGAGCAGCCAGTGAAAGTTAAAATATAAACTTGTTAGATTTGATATTATTTTAAGAATAAAAAACGCGACTCTGCGTTTAAAGCTTTACCCTTTAAAGTCTCCAATTGAGAGAATAAAATAATACTTTTTTTTTAAAGAACATGAATCCTAGAGTTAACCATCCATTTCCATTTCGTTCGATCCCTTCAACCAAACAACGGAATTTTTTTGAATCGACGCCAAGTATTTGTTAGGCAATGCATCATATACTTGTCAAGAATGTTTATTTCTTTTACTTTTTTTTTTTTTTTCTTTGTTTAAAATTAACACACTTGCGATTGATGGAAAACAGACGTGATAATTGATTAAATTTCAAAAGGGAAGACACTATATAAATTCTAATAATACAATTTTTATTTATTTCTTTTTAGGCACTGATGGCCATTATACCTATTTATAAACCTATATATTCAAACATAGCGATAAGACATCCTCGTTTTTAGAAGCCTAGCTATGATTAATTAGCCTCGCTTAGATACCAATTATTATTATTATTTTCAGCAATGGGTGTTTGCTCCATTTGGCCAGCAAGAATTAAAAGAAAAAAAAAAAAAAAAAAAAAAAACTAACTCTACAATTGGGTACAGGAGATCTTGCAGCCAAGGAATTAAATAAAAAACTTTTATTTAATCATTAACCGTCGACGTTTCGATCGCAAATCACGACCTTCCTCAGGACGATTAATTGTTAGAATACAAAGTTAACAGTATTATATTCAATTATCATTGAAAATTATACAATATTTATTTGAGCTATATGTATTAAGAGTGAGGACTTGCTCGCTAAGGGCTTATAACAATCAATTGATTGTATGTTGTTAATACATATAGCTCAAATAAGTATTGTATAATTTACAATGATAATTGAATATAATACTGTTAACTTTGTATTCTAACAATTAATCGTCCTGAGGAAGGTAGTGATTTGCGACCGAAACGTCGACGGTTAATTAATTAAATAAAAGTTTTTTATTTAATTCCTTGGCTGCAAAGTCTCTATACCCAATTCAAAGCCTACAGCCAATTCTCATCACTAGTTAACTCTACAATTTATTACAAATTCTTAATATATGCCGGACTATAATTCTAGTGGCCTCTGTTGACTTACTGGTCTCTCTGAGTAATACTGACATTTTTGTAGGGAAATTAATCTTACTATTAAAATAAAACTCATCTAAAATCTGTTTATGAAGTATGTAGTAGATGCCAATTAAATTATAGAGAAAAATGGGGACGTGGTTTTGCATGGAACAGGGTGTACACTAGCAAGTTTTTTGTGTACATTGGAGAATCTTCTTTATTAATATAAATAAGATGCACTCACCCAGGACTGTAGATGTGCAAGAAAAGGACAGTAAAAGGCGGCCACGGCACGACAACGGCACGGCCGAAGACAATATGCACGTGCCGTTGCAATGACAACTTTGTGCCTAATTAGTATATAAGCCAACGAGGACTGAGGATGGACGAATACAATTATGTCCGAAACGTCTCTTTTTCGGCATTTGGCTGTCTTTATTTGCTGCAACTGTACTTGCTCCCTTCCATTCCATAACATCAACAGCAACTTCTCTTCAGCTTATTATAAGTTTATTTTCAATACTAATAATATATCGAAGGTTTACAACGGTTTTGTTTGTCCGGGGCCATTGGACATTCAGCCTATTTTGACAACCAACAAGCTCTGTATAGGGTCTTAATCAAGACCAAAAGGTCAGTATAGTGGGTTTTAATAAACAAATAAAAAAATATATAACTAGCTGTTATTCTTTTCTTTACTCATCAACTATTATTCATCTTGATTTTTTATTGTATAAATGAAATAAATAAATTTCTCAACAAGCCATTTTAGAGGTATTGTACAGTGAGCGCCACAATTAAATCCCCACATGATAGCTTTAGCCTTAAGTATATGGTATAGTATATGGTGTAAAGTGAAATAATTTTAATGACCGAAAAGGTAAAACGTAAAATCAGGTACAGATTATTCTATTTTACCTTTTAAAATTTAAAATTATTTCACCATTTACCATATCCCATACCATATACTTAAGGCTAAAGCTATCAGGTGGGGACTTAATTGTGGCGCTCACTGTACAAGTTCGCAGGAATTGTGAAGCATCAAACGCAATACGAAT
Organism: Euborellia annulipes; assembly: GCA_023213315.1. Taxonomy (NCBI): domain Eukaryota; kingdom Metazoa; phylum Arthropoda; class Insecta; order Dermaptera; family Anisolabididae; genus Euborellia; species Euborellia annulipes. The sequence goes on from JAKCPI010017047.1 coordinate 6,312, forward strand.
CTCACAAAAACAACGTTAATTTAATAACATGTTGGCTACTATAATTTTTAAGCTCATTTATCATTACCTAACAACGGCGATGAGATGACACTAATGAAAATTAGTGAAAATAATTAATTGAAAAAACTTTTAAGAAAAATAAAAAAATTGATAATATTTTGATTTTTTTTTTTTTTTTTTTTGTTAAAATATCACGGTGGAAAAATTTAACAAATACATTACACTAAAAAAAAAAAAAAAAAAAAATAGCAAGGTCAAGTATCTCTAATTAAAATTACATAAATAGTAGACAATAAAGAAGAAATATCCTTGACCTAGAAGCCATTATACAGAAACGAAACAAAAAAAAGGAAAGAGGAACAGAGAGTTTAATTGGTGTAAACACCTTTTAAACATCAGCAGAGAAAAAAAAAAATAAATCCAAACGATCTTGTTTCTTTTCTCTCTCTCTTTTTCTTGATGCCTTTTAGTTTGATATAATCAGAGAGGGAAGTGAAATGTTTTATATTTCGCCTCGCGTTTTTTTTTTTTTATAGCTCTTAAATGATGGTGTAAGAAGATGCAAAGTGTTTGAGTATGTACGCGCGTCATAACCTTAAAAAAGATTCACTGTATTTGATTTAAACTTGATGGAAAAATCTCTCTTAAGTTGGAGATGATGAGTTACGGAAATACTGCTCACCCCTGGAACATCGATTATCCGCTAGGCATAGCTGTCGAAAGGGTGATCGACCTCAAGGGCGCTTCCACGCTTCCTATGCTAAATTTTAATAAATTCTATTGAAAATATGCGTTTTGTATTTTCGAAACGTTGCAAAAAGCAATAAATTTTTTTAAATAAATTATACCTACACAATAAAAAATCTGGTGTGACTGGTCGCACAGCACACAACTTTCTGATCGAAAGTTGTGTTCTATGCTTGTCAAATCAGATTTTTTGTGTCGAAATATATTTAGTTTCCGAGACTACGGTACATTCGAATTTCAAGATGTAAAATTCATAAATATGGGAAAATATTTATATTTTGCAACCATTTCTCCCATCTTTCCTATGAAATACAAGAGTAAATTGGTCTTCAGAAGATTTCAACGGCAAAATGAGAATATACATTTTAAAGAGCATCTAAAAAATAATTGATTTTTGAATTTTAATCAAAATGGTTAAGGCGAATTTTTGAGAAAACTGAAAAAGTACATTAGTAAAGTACTAGTACTTTTTGGCCAATTTTGTTTAAAACCTTATTTTCACGCTCCAGAGGGGTGTCTAACTTAAATATAAAATTTCAAACTCCTAGCTCATGCTTTAAATTGAACACAGTTAGACAAACCATTTTTGGAGACCAACTTTTTGGACACAAGGGACCTTAAAACATGAATTTCAGTCAAAAACTAGGCATTTAATTTTTGACATGAATCCAATACTTTCTTTCTATATAATAATATTTATGTATAGGTAAGAGAAAGTAAAAAAAATTTGAAATAATTTAATATAAAAGTTAAGATATCTTTCTTGTTATAAGTTACGAAAATTGTGAGATGTGATTTAAAAATTGATTGCTGTAAAACAATAAAGGTAAAACCCCTCTTTAAAAAAAAAAACTCATACTACTGATTTATATTTAAAAAACCTTCAAATTAAACTTTTACCTTAAATACACCCGCCAGTTATACAGTGTATAAACTTTACAAGAAATCGCCTGCTGAGAATGCTGCGTGGCGAAAGTCAGAAAATTCCTTCATACGCCTTTTCTCGAATTGTTCAATTTCGGACTTTCGCCACTCAGCATTCTCAGTAGTCGATATTAGAATTATTTATTTAAAATTGTATTGTAGATAGCTTAAATCCATGATAAAATGTATTGGTTGAGGTCTTGAAATGTCAAAAGATTTAAAGCAATGAGAAATCAAGGTCAATATTTTAAGATTAGCAGTGAAGTATCACTGGTTACTTGTCGAGAAATGGCATTTGGAGACGCTAGGTAAGAATTTATTAAAATAATAAATTTTTTCATGAAACTTTATTTGGTCAACAGACCGAAACCGCATAAAGGTTCAACTGGTTGGCCAAATAAAGTTTTCTGAAAAAATTTATTATTTTAATAAATTCGATTATCAAAGGTGAGAGAAAGCTGTGTGCGACCAGTCACACCGGATTTCTTCATTAAAAAATCTGTTTCCAAAAATCTATTACATATTATTGATTGAAACAATGTGGATAATTTGAGGTCAAAATTGATCCTTTGTTAAATAGACTATATTGTGATTATTTTAAGTAAGTCCTGATGATATTTTTATGTTAAAGAAAAAACCGAAACGTTGACTCTAAATTAAAATTATCTATAATATTGAAAAAAATTAATTGAAAAAAATTAACTTTTAATAATATTGGCCCTCCAACTTCTCAATATTCATTTAACAAGAGATACCTTAACTTTTAAATACTCGTGAAATAAACTTGACCTGTCTCAAAATTAAAATCACTAAATAATTTAATTAATTAATATTATCTGATTTAGATGCTATACAGAAATTTGTTATAAAACATTGTAAGTGATATTATCTAATTAGAAAACAAAGGGGGAGAAGCAGCCAAGCGCTCAACAAATTTTGTTTACATTCATTGTTTATTCCCCCCTCCATTTCTTCAAAACAAAAATTGAATTCGTATCGCTCGATTTCTTTTAATTAGTTTTATTTATAATCCTTTATTGAAAATGGAATGTGATCCTCGTTCAAATAACAGAGACACAAACTCTGACGCAGGTGTTGATGGTTTATTAACTAAATTTTTTACTTTCTCTTACCTCTATATATATGTTAATATATAGAGAGAGAAAGTATTGGATTCATGTCAAAAATTCGATGTCGAGATTTTGATGGATATACACGTTTTGAGGTCCCCTGAATCCAAAAAAGTGGTTTTCGCGACATGGTGAAATGAAAAAAAAAAAATATCGCAATAATGAAAAGAGCTAGGAGGTTGAAATTTTATATTTAAGTTAGGCATCCCCCTGGCACGTGACACGGAGCTTTTGAACAAAATCGACCAAAGAGTAATAATACTTTACTGATGCACTTTTTCAGTTTTTTTCGATTTTCTCAAAATTCGCACCAACGATTTTGATTAAAATTCAAAAATCAATTATTTTTTAGATGCTCTTTAAAATGTTCCTTTAGAAACAATTAAGTGGAATTATAACTTATAAAGTCAAAATTAGCCCCGCAGCTTAGTAACTTAAATTCAAATAAAATAAAATAAAAATTTAGAAAACTTCGGACCCTAGAGAAAAAAAAATTCAAAGAAAAAATAATTACGCAATGATAACAAATAAGTTAGTCATCATATATTACGTGACGTGAATATTTAAATTACTTGCTTGAAAATAGAAAATAAAATTTTCCTACAATTCCCTATTTCTTGATTTTTGATTAGATATGTAAATAATATGTTAATATAGTCTATATGGGTGATTTTACAAAAAATGGGTTAACTTTGGGGTCGAATTTGAAATGCACAATTTGTTTGTAATGATTTTGATAGACAATTATTGTAACACTCGGATTTTTTATATAAATATATATTGTATGGCATTACGTCAGTTCCCTGGCTGAAAAACTTCCGGGTTTTTTGATATAAAACACAAAAAATCTGCTTATTGATATGGAATAAAAATCCTTTTTTTTCGCAAAAAAATTTATTTTTAATGTAAAAATTTAAAAATTAATACTTGAAAATTTGATTTGTCTGTGCGACCAGTCACACCAGATTCCCCCCCCCCCCCGAGACACACCTCTGGATCCGCCCTTGATAACAGGGTCCAATTAATAACGGTTATCGTAAAAGTCTCATCAGGCCTAAGTTGCCGAAAAGACTGTGTATATGTGTGTGAGTGTGAGTGTGAATGGGAAAAAAGTGTGAGTGTTAAAAAAAAAAACAATGAAAAGACAGCAAATCCAGTATATTGTTGAAATAATTATTAATACATTTCCAAAATATTAGTTAGATAGGGACTGACAAATTGAGTGCTTACATGCTGATTTTCGACACAAAAATAACAATAAAAGTATATAGCCTAAAAGATGGATACAAGGGCGTCCGCAGGATTTTTTGCAGGGGGGCAAGGAT
>JAKCPI010017048.1:0-20738 GCA_023213315.1 Euborellia annulipes
TATGTCCTAAAAAAATTTATATTGAATGTTACTTACACAATGACAAAATCTGGTGTGACTGGCGCACAGCACACAACTTTCTCTTACCCTTCGGTAAGAGAAAGTTGCGCACTGTGCTGGTCACACCAGATTTTTTGTGTCGAGATATATTTAGTTTCCGATAGCACCTTAGTTTCAAACTTGCATTTTAAATGTTGACTGCTTCAAATAAACTATGGTTATTTTTCAAAATTTTAATCTCATATTTGGACATTTTATACACAATATAGAATCGTAAATAAATACAAAATTTCATAAGAATTGGAAAAAAAAATTTTAAATGCCTAAAAAGTTCTAAAGGGGACCCCCCTTTTGAATCGAAATTAACATACAAATCCCTATAGGAAATTAACATTGTTCCTATGCGAAGATAAGGTGGAAAGGGAATTTAAAAAGAGTAGAGAGAGACGATAATGTTTGCAAGTGAGAGAGAGACATATATGTTTTCTTTGAAACAATTAAAGACACAAATAAATTTAAAAAAATGGGAATTTAAATAATAATTGATTTTTAATCTAATAAAAAGAAAAAGATTTAAATTCCGTTACCATGGCAACCATTTCTACTTTCCTATGAAGAACAAGAGTAAAGTGGTCTTCAGAAGATTTCAACGGCAAAATGAGAATATACATTTTAAAGAGCATCTAAAAAATAGTTGATTTATGAATTTTAAAAAATCCTTGGAGGGAATTTTGAGAAAATCGAAAAAAACTGAAAAAAGTACATCAGTAAAGTACTAGTACTTTTTGGCCGATTTTGTTCAAAAAGCTTATTTTGAGATTCTTCAAAGGTACCTAAGTTAAATATAAAATTTCAATCCGCTAGCTCAACTCCTTCATGCTAAAAATCTGTCCACACACACAGACACACACACAGCACACATACACATACATACACACACACAGACCAATTTGCGGGACCCACTTTTTTGGACTCAGGGGACCTCAAAACATGTATATCCATCAAAATCTCGACATCGAATTTTTGACATGATCGCAATACTTTCTCTCCTATATATTTCATATATAGGCTAAGAGAAAGTAAAATGATATATAATCTAATCAAAAACAATGTAAATCAGAAAAACTTTAATGTTAATTTTCTCAAATCTCGGTACCTGGCGCTTGACACACTAATGCGTAACAGGGTCCATATAATCACAGAAGAAAGGGAGTGCTTTAATATTGACCCTCATATTTTATCACATATCAACGTGCAGAGTTGCAATACACTTAGGACAACTTCTCACTTCAAAGCCCAATAAAAAATTTATTTCGCTATATATTTCGCATAAATTATATAAATGATATATGAATAACTCTGTAAAATGATAAATTTTCTTAAAAGCATTGAGATTGTTTTTAGACACTATAATATACTGGAAATTTTTTTCCTTATTGCAAGTTTTCGGCAAATAGAATAAAGATAACTTTATTTTTTGGTGAAAACTTTTTTATTCATGACGACCAGTCATCAGTTTTTTACTTTCTCTTACCCTATATATGAAACATATAGATAGAGAAAGTATTGTTTTCTTTACAAAGAAAATTCTTTACAAAAAACATATTCTTTCTAATAAAATTATATAAATAAAATTCATTCTCTTATTTTCACTTTAACATATCTAAAAATATACTATATTAAATATTTATACACAGTCCTGTAATCTGCGCCACAAATACAGAAAATTTCTGTCCTTTCAACCGAAAAAACTAAAATATATATATATTAGGGTGGCCCTTATTTTGGACTTTTTCGATGATAGTCCAAAATCGGTTCGAAATACGAGATAGATAAAAAAATTCCTGCCAAATTCCCGTTCTTAATTAATATTAATATTAACCTGGCCCCCACGGGAGCCAAAGTTTTAAATATTGTAGATTGCCCTTGAGCTATGGCTCCGAGGTAGAGTATCAGCTTCTGGTGCCAAAGGTCAAGGGTTCGACATCCCGTCCCAGGCGAAGAATTTATCTCAATTGAATTGGATACCAATCAATTGAAATAAATAGGGACGGGGTCTAAATGACCTCAGATGCCGAAAAAGACCTTAAACAAATAAAAAAAAAAAAATATTGTAAAAATAACATGGGAAAAGTTCTTTTGTGTCTTTAAAATTTTGTAACTTATCAACAGAACAACTTCTTGGTCAGACAAAAATATATTCTTTTAGGAAATTTAACCAACCGATTTAGGATTATCATCGAAAAAAAAATCGAAATAAGGGCCACCCTAATATATATATATATATTGATTATATTATTGATAATTAAAAGATTCTTCCTCATTGTAATTTACAAAACTATTTGTTGGCATAATAAATGCTTTATTAAAGAGAAAGAAATTTTTGGGTATGTGAAAATAAAAAATAAGAGAAGGAATTTTATTTATATAATTTTATTAGCAAGAATATTTTTTTGTAATAGACCAGGCGCTGGAGGTGTTAGTTGAGTATGCAAAATTTGAGGACCGAATTCTGACAATGGATTTGGGCTAAGAATAGCTCCCAGAATATGGATCCGGATCTTGCCGGGCCAATTTTTGGTCCAATTTTTTTTTTACCCCCACCCCATAGGAAATCAATGGAGTGCATGCTAAGATGATGTGAAGATTTGCAATTATGGTCAAATTCGAGTACTTAAAACCTCAAACAATGAAAAAACTGTCTTGTCAGCAACTGAGGGGATCCTCTGGAGTCCCTGAGAAGTACTATCTTGCCACCAGTTGTGGTGGTCCCCTCTAACCCTTCATCTCTTTTCTCTCTCTTTGTTATAAATTTAAATATACGGCTTTAACATCATGCCAAATTGTGGGGACCGGCAATTATGTTCATAATCCACTAGCTGGTATCCCAATCAATGAAAAAATACTATCTTGCCGCCAACTGCGGTGGTCCCCTCTAACCCCCTTCACCTCTTTTATCTCTCTCTTTGTTATAAATTTAAATATACGGCTTAACATCATGCCAAATTGTGGGGACCGGCAATTATGTTCATAATCCACTAGCTGGTATCCCAATCAATGAAAAATACTATCTTGCCGCCAACTGCGGTGGTCCCCTCTAACCCCTTCACCTCTTTTATCTCTCTCTTTGTTATAAATTTAAATATACGGCTTTAACATCATGCCAAATTGTGGGGACCGGCAATTATGTTCATAATCCACTAGCTGGTATCCCAATCAATGAAAATACTATCTTGCCGTCAACTGCGGTGGTCCCCTCTAACCCCTTCACCTCTTTTTATCTCTCTCTTTGTTATAAATTTTAAATATACGGCTTTAACATCATGCCAAATTGGGGACCGGCAATTATGTTCATAATCACTAGCTGGTATCCCAATCAATGAAAAATACTATCTTGCCCAACAGCTGTGGTCCCCTCTGACCCCTTCACCTTCTTTTATCTCTCTCTTTGTTATAAATTTAAATATACAGCTTTAACATCATGCCAAATTGTGGGGAGCGGCAATTATGTTCATAATCCACTACCTGGTGCTCTAATCAATGAAAAATACTATCTTGCCACCAGTTGTGGTGGTCCCCTCTAACCTCTTCACCTCTTTTATCTCCCTTTATTATAAATACACCAGGTAGTAGATTATGAGCATAATTGCCGGTCCCCACAATTTGGCATGGTTTTAAGACAGTACATCTAAATGTATAATAAAGGGAGATAAAAAGAGGTAAAGGGGGTTAGAGAGGACCACCGCAGCTGGCGGCAAGATAGTATTTTTCATTGATTGGGATACCAGTTAGTGGATTATGAACATAATTGCCGGTCCCCACAATTTGGCATGATGTTAAAGCCGTATATTTAAATTTATAACAAAGAGAGAGATAAAAGAGGTGAAGGGGTTATTAGGGGACCACCGCAGCTGGCGGCAAGATAGTATTTTTTATTGATTGGGATACCAGCTAGTGGATTATGAACATAATTGCCGGTCCCTCACAATTTGGCATGATGTTAAAGCCGTGTATTTAAATTTATAACAAAGTGAGAGAGAAAAGAGATGAAGGGGTTAGAGGGGACCACCACAACTGGTGGCAAGATAGTACTTCTCAGGGGACTCTAGAGGATCCCCTGCTGCTGACAAGACAGTTTTTTTTCATTGTTTGAGGTTTTAAGTACTCGAATTTGACCATAATTGCAAATCTTCACATCATTCTAGTATGCACTCCATTGATTTCCTATGGGGTGGGGGTAAAAAAAAAATTGGACCAAAAATTGGCCCGGCAAGATCCGGATCCTTATTCGGGGAGCGGCCTCTAGCCCAAATCCATTGTCAGAATTCGGTCCTCAAATTTTGCATACTCAACTACCTCCAGCGCCCGCTCTATAAAGAATTTTTCTATGTAAAGAAAAAAAATGTAAAAAATTTTTTATACTTTTATTCTCCTCTGACACACCTGTTGATATTACAATTTGTTTATGCTTCCTCTGTGGGCTAAACCAGCGACTTAACGCTGACTGGTCGTCTTGATTAAAAATTTTCACCAAAATAAAGTAGATCATTCTTACGTCTCCTGAACTATGTTTTTTTAGGCCTGTTCTTCTCTTTAATTTAAACTCCTCGTTGACTTTCCAGGGACCTCCTAGATGAGGCACGAGATTATCATTTAATGCCTGAACGAAGAGCTTCATTACAAAGTTTCCGAGTGAGACCCAGGTGTTGCAACTATATTATGAAGATATATTTGCTGTAGGTGGACTTAACAAAACAGGTAGTGGAAATTATATAATTTTTCCTAAAAGTAAGAAGCCTTAGTGTTTAAAGCAAAAACTAATAAACCATCACGATTATTAGTTGACAAATTCATTTTTAAAACGACAGCAGAACGAACATTTTTAAGATCTCAAAACAAATATTTGACATTATTTCGAGAATTTGATTAATTTGTTGTTGTTGCAGGTGATTCTGTTAGTACCGTCGAGGTGTTTGACCCGATTGTCGGCCGATGGGAATTGAGCGCTGCAATGTCGATGCTAAGAAGTCGAGTTGGAGTTGCTGTTATGAGGAATAAACTCTATGCCTTTGGAGGATACAATGGTCAAGAACGACTCAACACGGTTGAAGTGTTTGATCCTAAAAAGAATTTGGGGCAAAATCGCAGCCATGCATTGTAAAAGAAGGTGTGTGCCTTAGAACTACTCAAATATATATATATAGGGCTATATTTATTCGATCACCATTTATTTGCCTGATTCTCAAAGCATACCATACATAGGCGCCGGAACTGGGGGGGGCAAGTAGCATTGCCCCCCTGGCATCCTACAGGGGGGGGCAGAGGGGGGGCAAAATTTCTTCTTTTATTTCATTTATTATTAAAATGATATATTTTTTTACTTTTGAAAAATAAAATCTTCTAATTTAAAAGGAGTAAGAAATTCATTTTTTTCCAAATTTTTTCCAAAAATTTTTGAAAATCACTACCAAATTTTTTTAAAATTTTAATTTTATTAAAATTGTGATTTTACTAAAATTTTTAAAGTTTTTTTATAGTAGATTTGTTTTTGTTTTATACTATTTAAACAATATTTTTTTTTTTTTTTATTTGGCTTTGGGCCTAAGCCATTTAGCCAGTATTTAAACATATTAAATTATTTTAAATTTCTAAAAAAAAAAATTTTTTTTTTGCCCCCCCTGATTCAAATTCGTTCCGGCGCCCCTGTAATTATATATATATATATATATATTAGGGTGTTCGCAAGAAATTGATGTCCGAATATCTTGAAGTGGGAACCTCTAGAAAGTTGCTAAATTATGTAAAAGTGAGATAGGGAAAGGATGAGCGTGATCGAATAACCCTAAGACCTGCCTCACCGGGCCTGAAGTTTAGTAAAACTTGATGGAGACATATCAAGGGTAGCATTGTCTAAACTTGCAATAAACCAAGAGCAGGTTGCTTGTTTTTTGATAATACTTTGGGATCAGTGGTTCCCAACCGATATGTCCCGGCACCCAAGGGTCCCGCGAGAATGGCTAAGGGGGCGCCGAGAGAATTTTAGATGCAAAATAAAATAATAAAGAGGCGGGGAAAGCCAGCGATCGTGGAATGTTTTTAAACTTTTCACTTTTTCTTGACGTTCAGAAGAAATATTAAGGCCAGAAATAATTCCTTTTAATGCCTCCATATTTAATTCATGGCCCTTCGGATTAAGAGGTGGGGAAATAACATAAGTAGGGGGCTCCCCCCCAAAACGGCGTACGGGGGGGGGGGAAACGGAGGTCATATTTGGATTCAGGAGGCCGCCTTTTACTTTTAAGAATCTGATGAAATTATTTCGGAACTCGAAAAAAAAATCTCATTACCCCTATTAGTGTTATTTGAAAATCAATGTGATTGTGCCTCTTACCATATTCGATTTTTTGCCCATACCATGAAAACCGTTGGTTTTACTAAAGAATGTTAAAGGACTTTTTTTTAGTAAATTTAATGCTCTTCAAAAAAATTACTGATGAATTTTTTTTGTTGGACTAACCGTCTAGGAGCTACAGATGTTAATAGTCAAATTTAGGGGAATCGATGAACTTTAGGGCCGATGAGGCAGGTCTTATCGTTATCCGATCGAGCTCAAACTTTCACAATCTACTTTTTACACCAATTGTCAACTTTTAAGAGGTTCCCGCTGAAAATACAGCCAAAAACATTTTCTCCCTTATACCTTGCAACCACCCTAATATATATACTGTATAGTTCTTTTATTAGAAACTGACCCAGAGCTTTTTATTATTGCAATATGAGGAGAGAGAACAATCTATTGTCTTATCTCCACAATCGCAGCCAGATCATCTCGGTCTTCTCATCAAGTTGAATGCCACCTTCACCCAGAGGGAGATATTCATCCGGAAATCGCCGGTGCCCCATTATCCATGATCTTAGTTAGCCTCTCTGTAGTACAGTGAGCGCCACAATTAAGTCCCACACCATGCGTTTTCTACTTGTTTATTCTATTTATTCTATTATTTATTATTTCAATGTTTTTACTTTTCTCCTACCTCTATATATGCTAATATATAGAGAGAGAAAGTATTGGATTCATGTCAAAAATTCGATGTCCTGATTTTGATGGATATACACGTTTTGAGCTCCCCTGAGAAGATCTCCATGTCTCCTGGGCCATAGTCAGAGAATAATTTGAAATCCGTTTGTTTTTTCCTGACACGCTAAATTATCTGAGAATCCGGGCATGGCTGACTTCTATTCTCCTATAAAAAGGATTATTTTTGCCAATATGATTTGCTACAGAATGTCTCTCTGCTTTTATACTGTTCTAAAATACCTTGCCTTGAAAATAATTCTCAAAGGGCTTAAAAATTAGCTGGCTCTTAAGTTTCTAATAATATATTGTTGCGAAGTCAAGGGGGCGAAATTGTCGATATGGCAACCAAGTTGTCATAGAGGATATTGTTTATTATAATTTTTGAGTTTTTGTATATGTTTTTCAGTTTTCCGAATAAAAGCTTGTCTTTTTGTTATCTTGTGCAATTCCTTTTTTGCTATTCCCGATCTGTCTCATATATGTAACAATATATATATACACATTTTTTTAATTTAGACACTTTTAATATTAATAAATAAGAAATTATATATATAAAAAATATAAGATATTATTATATACATCACGTTTCGTAATCCGTGAAGAAAATTCATACAATTTAATATTTATTACTGACAAAAGTTAGGCTGCCGCCAGGAGTCGAACCTATTTGAGCTCGGTGTGCCCTAACCCTCTGGACCGAATTGGTGGATCCGTGGTTCGAATCCCGGCGAAGTCTTTTGAATTGATAAATATTAAATTGTATATATACACTTTGAGTTGGGCAATTTTGGAATCAAATAAAGAAGATAATCAATTTCTACGCTTTGTCGAAAAATCTTGACTTTTTGGAGATCGATTTTGTATCCAAGTCCCACCAAACCAAAGTTATAAATGAGTTATATTTCGTAAGATTAAAGTTAATTGTATATTTCTAAGAGACAAATGCCGATGTTGAAAGGTGTTATTTAGTTCTATCTTGTGCAAAGGAGAATATCATTTTATTTTCTGTGTACTATTTAATCACGTTCTTTTTAATTTCTCCCTAGTGCTGTCGGTGCCGCTGCACTAAATGATAAGCTCTATGTCTGTGGCGGTTATGACGGTGTCACTTCATTGAACACAGTCGAGTGTTATCATCCCGATCAGGATGCCTGGACAATTGTGACGAACATGTTAAAGCATCGAAGCGCTGGCGGCGTCGTCGCCTTCGATGGCTATATTTACGCCTTGGGAGGACATGATGGGCTCTCGATTTTTGACTCGGTAATTTAACTAATCAATTTACTTTTTTTTTTTTCGTTTCTAATTAAAAATTTTATTATATTGCAGGTAGAGAGGTATGACCCTCTAACTGGCCAATGGAATTTTGTTGTTCCAATGCAAACAAGACGATGTCGTTTGGGTGTTGCTGCCTTGAATGGGAAACTTTATGTTTGCGGCGGTTATGATGGGTCAACTTTCTTGCAAACTGTTGAAATGTTCGACCCAAATACTAACCAGTAAGTTGCTTTTAGGCCTATATATATATTAGTCTTAGCTCTTTGTAATTTGTTCCAATAAAAGCAATTTTTTTTTTTTAATTTGTAATTATTCATGTTAAGTCTTGGTTGGCTTCTATAAGTAACAGATACTTTTACACAGGCTCTCCTAGTGGTGTTGTTTTTTAAGGCTAAGGCCACACCCGAGGTGACAAGCTAGGAGACCGGAGACTAGTGACAAAGCGAGTCGCTTGGATAGTCACCCAAGAAAACGAACAGACTAGATCAGTGGTTCCCAACCTGGGGCGATCGCCCCCAAGTGGGCGATTTGGGATATCAGAGGGGCGATAAATAAGCGAGGGGCGATGAGTATTCAAAGGGGGAAAAATTATTAGAGTTAACTAAAATTTAAAAGAATAAATCAAAGAGAAAAAATATTGACATAAAAATAAAATAGTTCCAATCTAGAATTGAAACGTCCCAATCTAGGAATTGATTAATAATTTTTGTCATTTTTTGTTTTCATTAAATAAAGATTGACCGAAAAAAAGATCCATTTTTGTTATTTTCTTCATAAAAATAAAATTATTATTAGATTTTTAAAAGGTGACGTCAGGAAAGTAATCAGACAAAAGTTTAATCAATCCTTATCTAATTTTTAATTTCGATTGCCGACGTTTCGGATGCATATCGCATCCTTCCTCAGGACAACAGGTAGTATCATATCTGTATATTACTAACTACCGATTGTCCTGAGGAAGGATGCGATTTGCGTCCGAAATGTCGGCAATCGAAATTAAAAATTAGATAAAGATTGGTTAAATTTTTGTCTGATTTCTTTCCTGGCTTCCATCCTACTCATATTTGAAAATTTCAACGTTTCAGTCACTATTTCTGCAGGTGTTGTATTTTTTCACTTTGAAAAGAAAACGTATCCGAGGAACTTGAGTAATTCACTTTGAAATAAAGTACTTTTTTGTTAAAAATTTTAAATCATGCAATGAAAATGAAAAGGGGGGTGGGGGGCGATAGGTGATAGACAACCTCCAGAAAGGGGGCGATGGGCCAAAAAAGGTTGGGAACCACTGGTCTAGATCTTCCGAGACCGGCCACACTAACACCTGGTTACATAGTGATTCACTAGGCTAGTCACCTACGAAACGAACTCGTCTCTTCTTTTATCTAGTGATACAAATTTCTAATTAGTTTATTTATAATTCTTTTAGTTTTTTTTATTAAATGAAAATTGTACGAAGGTGACTGGAACATTAGATTAAAACGGTAAAAATTGTATTTATTTAGATAAAATTTTTTCAAAAAAAAGTTGAAATTTGTAGAAATTTACGCCGATTTTGCAAAATTTACATGGACGACGAAGATCTCATTTCGGCTGACTTCAAAAAGACAGTTCCTGTGGGATGCTATCGTTGATAAAGACATTTTCCACTACGGAACAAACTGTAGTTGCTAGGCGACTCGAGAGGGCTGTGTGGCTCCAAGTTACCAAGCGACTCGCATTGTCACTTAGTCACCTCGGGGTGGCCTTGATCACAATATAAGAGGGGGAAGTTCGTGTTTAATGAGTGAGGGTGAGGAGGAGGAGGAGAAGGCCGATGGCCGATGCAAGTGGAAAATAATAATATCCTATCTCTATCTCTTATATATACATATCTTTGCTCTTCGATTTGGAATCCCAAAAGTTTCAATTTAATTTTGGATTCTTCATTGGAAGTGAGGATCAAAGATGTATATATATTGATAATATCTTAAGACAACTGAATAATTGCAAATTTACCGTCCTTTTATTGAAACAAATTACAATTTTTTAACCCAATTCACTCTGGTATCATTTTTATACATTTATGATGCAAATTAATTTCATGGGAGAGTTAATGTAAATATATTTCTATGGTGTCGATGGTCACAAACTGTAAAATGAAAATAAATCCCCTCTTTATTTTCTCCCACTTTCAATTGCTTTATTCAAGTAATTCATTGCGTTGCTTGAGCTACAATTATTTACATATTTTTCTCATCTTTTATCAACTCCACCATCCCCTTATTCTCCCTTTGGAAGTCTCCCAGCATGCTCAACCGTTTCCCTCTCTATTTTGCATGTTTTTCCTCCCCTCCCTCCCCTCCAAAAGCTCCACATCTCTATTCCATCTTCCGTCCTGCCAATATCGCATGTCCTTTATTTCTTTATAATATGGACTTGTCGATCTTCGTCCAGGCTCTCTGTCTATTTCCTTCCACCTTCCGCACTCCTCATTTCCTTGACCAACCCTCACCCTGGTTTCTTACTAGTCCCTCTATTCTTCTCATTTCCTCTCTATATTTCTATTTTCGACTCCTCTCATTCTGTACTTTTAGACTCTCCCTCGGTATCCATCTTTAATATCCTCTTCACATACTTCAACGCCACTGATTGCATTCTTACTCTCCACATTTCCATATATAGTCAGGTGTCGTTTTTAATACTCCCACAATCATCTTCATGTAGCTTGCGGGCACTCTTTCAAGTTCAGAACCGTATAGTAGTAGTATTTGTTTTGTTTTATTTAGTTGCTCTCTTTTTACTTTCTCTTAGCCTATATATGAAATATATAGAGAGAGAAAGTATTGTGGTCATGTCAAAAAATTCGATGTCGAGATTTTGATTGAGTCTACATGTTTTGGAGGTCCCCCGGGTCCAAAAAAGTGGGTCCGCAAATTGGTGTGTGTATGTGTGTGTGTGTGTGGCGTGTGTGCGGTGTGTGGGTGTACGGTTTTTAGCATGAAGGAATTGAGCTACCGGATTGAAATTGTATATTTAACTTAGGTACCTTCCCACACGCTCAAAATAAGCTTTTGAACAAAATCGGCCAAAAAGTACTAGTACTTTACTGATGTACCTTTTCAGTTTTTTCGATTTTCAAAATTCCCTCCGAGGATTTTTTAAAATTCATAAATGAACTATTTTTTTAGATGCTCTTAAAATGTATATTCTCATTTTGCCGTTGAAATCTTCTGAAGACCACTTTACTCTTGTTCTTCATAGGAAAGATAGAAATGGTTGTTATGGTAACGGAATTTTAAATCTTTTTCTTTTATTAGATTAAAAATCAATTATTATTTAAATTCCATTTATTTGTGTCTTTAATTGTTTCAAAGAAAACATATATGTCTCTCTCTCACTTGCAAACATTATCGTCTCTCTCTACTCTTTTTTAAATTCCCTTTCCACCTCATCTTCGCATAGGAACAATGTTAATTTCCTATAGGGATTTGTATGTTAATTTCGATTCAAAAGGGGGTCCCCTTTGGAACTTTTTAGGCATTTAAAATTTTTTTTCCAATTCTTATGGGAAATTTTGTATTTATTTACGATTCTATATTGTGTATAAAATGTCCAAATATGAGATTAAAATTTTGACAAATAACCATAGTTTATTTGAAGCAGTCAACAATTAAAGATGCAAGTTTGAAACTAAGGTGCTATCGGAAACTAATATATCTCGACACAAAAAATCTGGTGTGACCAGCACAGTGCGCAACTTTCTCTTACCGAAGGGGTAAGAGAAAGGTGTGTGCTGTGCGCCAGTCACACCAGATTTTTTTATTTTTCTTGTTATTATCTTCCCCTTCCTTATTTACTCTTTTGCATGTTCCGTTCTCGAGTTTCCCACCGTCAACGTCCCTTGTATATAAATGTCCATAAAAGTTCTATGATTTGTAAGTTATGATTGTTTTTTTGTTTTTCTAGATGGCGTTTTGTCGCGCCCATGAACACAATGCGAAGTCGAGTGGCTCTTGTTGCCAATATGGGTAAACTGTGGGCAATCGGTGGCTACGATGGCGTCTCCAATTTATCAACAGTAGAATGTTACGAGCCAAGTCAAGATGCTTGGTCGTTTGTCACTCCAATGTGCGCTCATGAAGGAGGCGTTGGCGTTGGTGTGATCCCGGTCTGTTAAATTCCCTAACTTCGCTCGCTCCTCTCCTCTTTCATGTGATTATGCAGCAGCCACATAATTATACTGTATATTTTCTCGTTTTTGCTTATTTATCAAATATTCAAATTCATTTTTATACAAACAAATAAAGAACATTTTAAACTTTGTCTCTTTATCAAATTTAAATTAATGCTCTTAAATGTATTTTAAAACAGTGGCTCTCGAAGCGAGGGATTGAGGAAAAACATTAAGAGAGGGTGGCTCGAGAGAAGAGTTTAAAAATAAAACAAAAACTCTCGAATTAAAAAGTTTGTAAAATAAAAACAAATATTGTGCTTCTATTTCTTAAATCAAATAAATATTTAAATCTAGACTCGTATTTGAAAGAGAATTTTTTTTGCTATTTGCAAAAAGAAAAAACTTTGGAGCCATTGTTTTAAACAATTCAAGTCAATGAGCGACAAATTGTTTTTTGTCAATGAGAAATGAAAAGAACAAAAAGTAGTTGATGAATCCAAGAGACCAGCAAAGGGTGTAAAATTATATGGCTGCTTCATGATTAAAAACAAAATCAAAAAAAATGAAATGCATTCAAAAAAGAATCAAAATGGAAAAAAAGAATTAAGATAAAAAATCGCGTTCTTATTTCTTTTTTTTATTGAGTGTTGATATGAATCCATTCGAGTTGTTTGATAGAAAAGCAAAAAGACAAAGCAAGAGTGCGCAAAAATGCAATTGCCTTCTTTGTTGTTGTTGTTGTTGTTGTTCGATTCAGAACTGAAGATGAGAGATTCTCCCATTTAATGGCAAAACAACTCGAAAGGATTTTATATCTATTTTCCATTACATATATATACATATATAAATAAAGAAATTTGCGTGACGCGTTTGTGTTTTGATTGGGCAAATGTTTCAGGGGAACTAAATATTTTACTGGCAATAAAAAAAAATCCATATAACATGTGCCCAATTTTTAATGAATTCTAAGATACAGCTGCTACTATTGAATCCCACCCAACTCTTTGAAAGCAAAGGCACATCAATTCATTTTCTACTTTTTTGATAACCCCACGTGTAGCTCTTCGGAGGTCTTTGATGAGGGCTGGACTATGCATAAACCCAACAATCAAATCGTTGACTTATGTTCAACAATCCCCACCATGGGCGTCCCGCAGGGGGGCATGGGCGTCCCAGGATCAAATCTAGGGGGGCATGGTCAGATCATGGTCGTCCAGTGGGGGGCAAATCATGGTCGTCCAGATTGGGACATAGCTATTTTTAATATAGAGGGGAAAAGCCTTCGAATTAAAGGCCTAAAAACCCTCGAGTCCTAACAAAAATAATCATTCGCCGCCGCTATCAACCAATTTTGTTTCGTTTCACCACTTTATAAACGTTTAATTTTTTTTTGTTTTCTAAGGAGGGCAGCTGCCCCTGCCCCTCGCTGGGTGCCAGGGGGGGCAACCAGAGCACTTGCCCCCCCTGGAAAATTAAAATGATACAAAAAAATGTATAAAACAAAAAAAAAAAATACAAAAAAACCTTTCACAGTATACATCCACCTTGCCGCGGTGAGAAGGCTTTAAATACTAAGAGATGTATAACATTATTAATATCAAAATACGTTTTTTTAACTTATCTGGAAGTGACTTGCCCCCCCTGCAAAAAATCCTGCGGACGCCCTTGATCCCCACAGGCTTGCCTGCCTACCTCCTATACCAAACGTCGCGGGATCGGACCCAGGCAGTTCGATGATTTTATTTAAGCCATTTGGATACCAGATGGCTTAAATAGAAATGCCTGACCTCCCAATAGATATATTAATTACAACGGTTATCGTCTAAAGTCTTAAATGGCCTGAGCTGCCGAAAACACTGTGTGAATGTGTGTGTGAATGTGAGTGTGAATGAGAAAAAAAAGTGTGAATGTTTAAAAAAAAAAAAAAAAATCCCCACAGACAAATGTTCAAAGGGGCAAGGACGTACCGATCCAAAGAACAAAAACTGCACCAGGTTAAATTCCAACAGCTGGATTCATTAAAAATTGGACACATGTTTTATGGAATTTTTTATTGCAATTCGTCTATACTTCAACTCCCTAAAATATTTACCATTCTTCCTGAAATAGTTGATGGATGTAGTCAAAGAAGGGTTTTTTCCAAGTCAACGTTATCGAATAACACCCACTTAAGGACTTAAGAATTAACAATGCGTTTGTCCAGGAGTGTGTTATTTAATTGGGGAAAAAAAATCAAGCCTATCATCATTATTGTAATGAATAGAGAGCCCAGATGGGAACAAATAGCGTTGGACTTTTTTTTCCATTTACATAATACACACATGCATAACGCATTGGCAATTTTTCAGGCTCCCGATTTGTGACTAGAAAAGTTGACTTCTCTGTGACTACCTCCTGTGGGCTCGCTAGGGTAGGCAGGTAGGCGACGCCTCCTAAAAATATACAATAAAAATATTATTTTTTTTAATTAAAAATATTTATTAAAAAAATTTTTTAATTTATATTTTTAAAAAAAATAACTTTAAAAAAAAAGGGGGTTTTTTTCTTTCCCCCCCCCCTTTAGCGGGCGGCGGGGGTGGTGGGGTATGGGGGGGGGGGAAAGGGAGTGGGGGTTTAGAATTTATAAAAAAAAAAAAAAAAATTTTTTAAATAAAAAAAAAGGGGGAAATTATTAAAAAAAAAAAAAATTTTTTTTTTTTTTTTTTGGAAGGAAAATGTATATTTTGCCTGTGTGGGGGGGGGCTCCATGGGGGTAGGGGGGGGGGGGAAAAAAAAAAATAATTTTAAAAACCGGGGGGGGGGGGGGGGGGGGGAAATAAGGAAAAAAGACCGGATATATATATATATATGTGTTTTGAAAAAGCTAAATAAATTCATTGATTTTATTTACCTAAGACTGACAATATAGAAAACAAAAAAAAAAAAAATGGCAATTTCAAAACGAAATATTTTCTATTTTGCCATAAACACACTGTCAAAAAAATACAAGAAATTTATTTTAAATTAGACGTGAATACCTCTCTAGAGTAATAAATATATCAGTAGATTAATTTTAGATAGATTTTAGTAAAAACCAGCACATTTTAGGGCCCAAAGATATTTTCACATGAAAATAAAAATAATGGAATTGCAAATTAGAATTGAAAAATTAATTTAATTTTTTTAATCAAGAAAAGCAAAAATACTTAACTCCTAAAATGTTTGCTTTTCTCTATTTATTTATTTATTTATTTTTCTAAGCAGCTAAAAATTTATTCAAATGCTTTTATAAATATTTTTTTATTTTAATTTGGGTGAATTTTTTTTTCTTTCTTTTTTGTATATAAAGCATTCCATTCGTCAAGATTTATATGCTCAAAATATTTAGCTAATAATTCCCCAAAATCTCTTTATATTATAGTTTTAATTTAGGATTTTATTTTTATTTTCAATCACATTTAAAAAAAAATATAAAATGTGAAATTTCTCTAAACGGACGACGAGCAGAGAAGCTTTTTGGGGAGATGGCGAAAGAGAAAAAAGATCAAAATGTTTGATTTGGCAAAAAAAAAAAGCCTCGGGACCTAGCACAGGCGAAGCGCCTGTGCAAGGCGTCAACACAAATTTATTCCCCCATCTTTAGACATCATTTCTAATTGGAGAGAGCTGAGACTGTACATACACATGTCTAATCATACCAGTCGTCCTGCGCATGTGCATTGAAGAAAAACATTGCTAGATACGTAAGGCTTATAGCTGGTAGTTCAATCAGGATAGGTGAGGAGAAGAAGAAAATTCGCAGCTAGTTATATTTCATTATTTTTATTCCCATTATGTTGACGTTTCGGTCCCGGTCGGGACCATCTTCAGAACCCATTTGTTCTGAAGATGGTCCCGACCGGGACCGAAACGTCAACATAATGGGAATAAAATAATGAAATATTAGCTGCGAATTTTCTTCTTCCTCACCTATCCTGAAAAACATTGCTTTTCGTTACTGCGCATGCTCCGGATGCCTGATTGAACAAACCTTATATCTATATAGAGATACGATTATGTATACAGGGTGTGCTAAAAGCCCCTTTCCTGAGAAAATAAAAGACAGCGCTTATTGTTATTAAATTTAATATTTATGAATTCAAAAGGTAGGGTGCCGCCGAGTGTCGAACCGATGACTAAAATAGCATTTTGAGTGCCGTGCTGTGGTGTGGTAGGGCACACCAAGTACAAATCGGTGGTTCCGTGGTTCGACACCCGGCGGCACCCTACCTTTTGAATTCATAATTATTAAATTGTATGAATTTTCTTCACGGCTCCTTACGTGATATATATATATATATATAAGTTCTTATATACATGTATAATTTCCTAAATAATTCAATAATCAATATAATAGGATCTCAAACCAGGAGATTCAATCTTAAGTTAACAAGCACAGATTCCAGGTTGACGGAGATGGAATCGGCTCACTGTTATAAATAAGAAAAAAGCAAATTTTCTCTTATTTTTTTATTAAATTTTCTGACCGACTTGATGCGCATTTAAGTCCTTTTAAACATAATCAGGACCTCAATTTAAGAGGATCCATTAACAAAATATTTCAATAAGCCAACTGTTGTAAAACAGATCTTCAGATCTTAAAAATTATTTCCATATTTATACATTACAAACATTGTATATTTTTTATGTATAAATATGAAAAGACCTTAAGATCCGTGTTGGTATTATATATATATAAGGGCAGTCCACCCGCCGCGAAAGCGTGGAGGTTCTGGTTCGACTCCAGAGGGTGCAATTTTGCCCAATCTTAAGCACAAATATTATTGACTGGCTAATGAACAGTCTATTTGAGCATTGATTGAAAAAATTCCATCCTTTTCAAACAAGGCTCTACCTAATTAATTATATATTCCGGATTGACCGAGCCGGAGCTCGGTCGTTTTTTTTTTTTTTTTGATAAAATTGGAAAAACCTAAAAAAATGTACATCAGTAAAGTACTAGTACTCGAGGGGGGCAAATTGATTTGTATAGAAAAAATAGGAATATATTTAAAATTTGAAAGAAATATAACGAGACAACTTGCTCCTCAATGGAAACATCAATAAAAACACCAAAATAAGAATTAACAGTCCAGGGAGAGTTTTGAGGAATAGCAATATTACTTAGAGGAGACAGTGCCTCATAAGAAAACTTTAATCATGTCTTATATGAGAGAGTTGCCCAGGAAATGCGTCAGCCTGGAGACAATTAAAAATCATTATTTTGTATAAATTTAATTAATAATAATCAGAAATTAATATTTTAATAATAGAATTTAAATAATAGGTATTTTTCTACTAATTGGTCTTGTTGACATTATTAAATTAAATACATTGTAAGTAATAATTGATATTAAAAAAAAAAACATTAATTAAAATTTAAATATTCGTAGAGAGATATATTCTAAATCTGTGGGTCCAGGGTAAAGAGAGGGAGGGATTGGCCAGGAGACAAGCCCACTAGAAATTGAACATTATAAAACCTTTAAAATGAATTTCAAATATAGGGTAAGAGAAAGTAAAAATTAGAAAAAACTAAAAAAGTACACCAGTAAAGTACTAGTACCCGAATTTTCCCAAACACGAGACCTAGCATAATTTCATTTTCGTACCGAAAATAGTATATATTTAAAATTTGAAAAAAATCGTTAGAGCCGTTTTCGAGAACTGATGTGCATATATATAAACAAACAAACATACATTGCATTGTTTAATAGTATAAGATAATTGAAATATTTTGTTAATGGATCTTCTTTCTTAAATTGAGGCCCGGGTGATGTCTAAAAGGACGAAACTTAAATGGAAGAGAAAATTTGCTTTTTCTTATTTATACATCGAGCCAACCTGGAACTTATGATATAATTTCTAATTTTGTTGTACTTAAATTGCATTCCCTCATGCGGGCTAGAGGACAAATCTTGTTCCCAAAAGACCACAGGACACCGACACGTTGGCATTCATTCTCGATTCAGATCTAAAGAAATGAGAAATTCACCTTGTTGATTGATTGGACAGGACAAGTAATTCCTAATTTCCTCTTTTTTCTTGTCCGTTTAGAGAAGTTGCACACGCGCTATGCTTATAACTGAATCAGTATTTATTTGTGGAATCTCTAACTATAATATAGTGCCTTCCATGCATTGTTCAGCATTCATCATTTTTATTTATTTATTTTTTCAAAAATGAATATTAAATAAATACTTGATTCATGTTCAAATGGATGCTTTTATGTGATTGCATTTGATGTGATACTTTTTTCAAAAAATATAAGAAAAAAATGACATTTTTTTAAAAATTGTCATTAAAATTAAAATGATTTGCATTTTAATAAATTTAATAAAAAAAGATCTCCCCCATTTAAAAAAAAAGAAAATGTTTATTTTGAAAGTGGCTGAGAAATTAAAATAAAATCTTGAACATCTTTCAAAATAAACGGAATGTATAAATAGATTATTCAAATGAATTCTCTTTTTTCAAAGGGAGAAAATTCTTTTTTTTTTTTTTTTTTTTTGAATATAGACAATTTTAACTTTATTTATTTATTTGGGAAAGTTAATAAACATTTTTTTACCATGGATATTATTTTTCATTTAATATTATTATAACCTTTTTATTTTATTTCCTTTTTTAAATTTAAAAAAAAAATTTAAATATGCAGGTAATTATATATCATTCACAAATCTACAGTGAGCATCTACAAGTCCCACCCATGCGTTTTCTTCTTCTCCTGCCTTCCGTGGCGCTACAGCCCTTGCAGAGCCTTTGCCTCCTCTCCATTCCGTCCTGTCCATCGCCCGACTTCTCCAGCCACGCACGCCCAGACTTCTCAGATCTTCCTCCACGTCATCCAACCATCTACGCGGCCTTCCTCTGAGGCGTCTTGGTGGAAGAAACATCAGTCTTCACTCATCCGTTCGAGGTGTCCTGCCCAACTGATCCTCTCACTTTTCACGATTGAGGTCAGACGGGGGTTCTTCATAGAGTTGGTATACCTCAGTGTTAGTGCGTATCCGCCATTCGCCCTGGAATTCTTCGCTCCCAGCTGCTCGGTCTTACCCGTCATCACCCATGCTTCACAACCATATGTTACCACCGGTCTGATCACAGATTTATACAGGGTTTTTTTTTTTGGTTTTATTAGTTTGGATTTAATCAGATGTTGAAGTGGAGTAGTAACATCTGTTTCCTGAAGTGATCCTGTCTTTAATCTCTAGTTCCATTTCATTTAAGTCTGTAATCTGTGATCCCAGATGTCTTTACTCTTTCAAAGAGGTGGTTTCCAATCTCTAAAGCCGGCATGCTGTCTAGTACTGTCTCCGTTCTTTCTTGTGTTAAGCATATATTTTGTTTTTCGCTTCATTTATCCTCAGACCAGGCTTTCTTTTCAATCGGTAATAGGTCGACATCATCTACGTATGCAAGGTATTGTATCGTTCTATTAAAGAGGTTTCCAGCGGGTTTATTTCAATTTTCGTATTTCGTATCACCCTCTCCAGGTTTTTCAATACCGAGATACGTTGACGATATTTAATTTTTACCAGAAAGTGGTCTGAGTCCTAGAATTTGATATCTATTCAGTTCCATACTATAGGACATTCCAAGTGACCATGGTCTGAACGGGCTAAGTATCATGTTCATGCTTGGTTCGCTTCCTTGTATCAGTCCGGTGTCCGAGGCTTCGCGTTGGTTTCGTAACAGGTGGGTTTTTCCGGGGATGGGTTGTTACCCCTCGCCCAACCCCCAACCCGGAGGACCAGGAGGTGTTATTTCGGAATCCTCAGTTTCTAGATGAGTTGCTGAAGAATCTCATCTATCCTTCGCAGAATTCTGGCCGTTCCGGTAATAATTTCCTCCGCCCAGAGCTGTCTGATCACGAACACTGCCAACTTCCACCGTCTTCGGCTTCGTGCCAGCACTGGCTAATCTGCTGCCCTTAGCCAGGCTAGATCCTTAGCTCTCCACCTTCATAGTATGCAGGGTGTGATTCTTAATCACGCACGGACGGTCTTGGGACAAATGTCATCGGATCTGTTCCTCCACTTGTGCCCCTGGGGTTGAGTCATCCCCGAACAAAGGTACTACCTCTCCTCCACCACTACACCCCACCCATGCCATCTACTTGTGATTATTTCATTATTTTTATAAAAATAAAATGAAAATCTTTATTGGAAATTTTCTAGGATTGAACCATGAAAGTTTCCATTATTTTTT